>VWYP01007339.1:11088-86380 GCA_013400435.1 Pycnonotus jocosus | reverse complement strand
GGAGCCGAGGCTGTTCTCGCCCCCGCCGGCCCGGGAGCGTGCGTGCGGCGCGGGAATGCCCGGGAAGGGGGCGATGGATATTGTGGAGGCTTCGCTCCGCTCCACCGCGCGTGTGCCAGGGACCTGCTGGGGCAGCCGGCCGCGGGGCCGTGAGGCAACCCAGTCTTGGCTGCCTGGAGCGGCTGTTGCTGCCTGCCGAGGGGTCGGTCGGCCTTCCCGCGGCCCCTCCTGTTGTCCATCCTCTCCTGGGTCACAGAATCACTGAACGGGTCAGGTTGGAAGGGTCCACGATGGGGCATCTGGTCCAACCTCCCTGCTCGAGCAGGGTCGTCTCAGAGCACTTAGCACAGGATTGTATCCAGACGGCTCGGGGATATCTTTCGGGAGAGCAGTCTGTTCCAGGGCATGGTCACCCACTCAGTAAAGAGGTTCTTCCTCATATTCAAGTGGAGCTTCTGTGTATTGGTTCCTGTCCGTTGCCTCTTGTCCTCTTGCTTGGCACTGCCACGGAGAGCCTGGATCCATCTTCTTGACACCCTCCCTTGAGATACTTGTACACATTTATGAGGCACCCTCTCAGTCATCTTAGCAGGCCCAGTCCCCTCAGCCTTTCTTCACGAAAGAGGTGCTCCAGACCCTTGAACCAACTCCAGCTCTCCACTGGGCCTGCTGCAGGAGCTCCATGCCTTTCTGGCCCTGTGGAGCCCAGAACCGGACACAGCAAAGCTGCTGTCCCCTCCAGAGCAGGTTGTAAGCGGGGCCCAGGGCACAGCTCAGAGCCTGGGCTGTCTGCTCGCTCCAGGCGGGTGAGCTCATGGGTGACAACGCCTGCTCAGATGGCAGTGCCTGCTCGGAACCCTTATCCTGCAAGCTCACACCCCCTTCTGCTCTGCTCCTGCCCTGGGACCTGTGCTGTAGTACCAGTTTGGTGGGAGAACACATGATGCTTCAGCAAATGCAGGTTTTTTCACCTCTCAACTCCATTGTTAATGAATTACAATGTCCTTAACTGCTGGGAAAAGTTCAGCAATTGTATAGGGGGCTTCCTGCAGCAGCAGTCAGTAAAATCCAAGACCACTTAAACAATGCCCCAGGAGAGAATTAAGTATTTATAAACTTGATTCAGAACATTCAGCATTTCAGTAATTAATATGCTGATTAGAGTCTGGAGGTAAGAATGTCTTAAATCCAACACAATTGTGTAAACATAACTGTCAGGGCAATGGGAAGGTGCATTTCTCATGACCCTGAGTCCAAGTCCCTTTTAAAACTTGGTGCATGTGTTTTTTCTTCTCAAATTAGTGTCTTTGTTCTGTCTTGGGGTTGGGTTTTGTTTTTTTTTTAACAATTGCACAAAGTGATCTTGTGGAAATAACACTTCTGGATGAAGAGTCAGTTTATAAGGGCAAATAATTTCTTAAAATTGTCAAAAAGTGAACGTTTCACTGGAAGTTACCCAGAGTTTGTGTAGATACCAGAGTTTGTGCTCTGTTTCAGCACAGTCTGTAATTTTGACCACTACCCATGAAGGAACACCCTACAATACAGAGGGAAGCAATAAGAGTGATGTAGGTCTGGATGTGGAAAATAGGTTCTAAAACAAAAGATTGAAAGAAATGGCCTTGGTTGGGTTAGAAGGAGAAGAATGAGGCTTGGATATCAAAGGAAGAAAGTAATCAAATATTTTTATGCATTTCAAACATCAAGGACAAGGATAAAATATCATGGATTTAAATTAGAGCTGTCAAGGTTAAAGTTGATCTTTTTTGACACCTAGAAGAACTAGTTGACCTTTAGTAGATCTGCAAATTTAACTTTGGACAAGACCCTTAAAACTCTGTCCACAAGTAAGACTGCACTCCTGCCTCTAGCACAACAGTTAAAAAGCAGGTGGAACCCTTAGACTCAGTCTTTCAAATCATATTTCTTTCTCTTTTTTACAATTTTCCTAATCCATAGGCAGGTATGGCATGAGGGGGTTTTCACTTCTTAGTGAAGTGTTATAATGTACATAAAAAGATTGAATAGGCAGAAGAAAAGTGAAAGTGAGACAAACAGAGCACAGGCTCTGGAAGGAGTGCCCACATTAGACAGTCTCCTTACTGAGAGGCCAGGCATTCATTTCTGCCTGTGGTTTGTTGGGCGTTTTCGTTTGTTTTCCTGGCATCTTTTATCTTTATTTCATTTAGCCACAGTGAAATAACTTCAGTCTTGGGACGCATTTTGGTGTGGTGATGATGAGAAATGTGGCTTCAAATCTCTTCCCAGTGATGAGAGAATTCAGATCTCAGCATTTCTTAGGTCATGGGGACTGCCGGCCATGGGTGCATCCCACCAAGTTACATGGTGAATATGGCACTGAAAATTACAGTTGCAGTCTTAGACATCATAAATTTGACATCAGTAACAGTCAAAAAGAATCAGCCACACAAGTCCATTAGGGAATCTGATCCAGTGAAACAAAAGCCTTTGAACCATCTGGTTCATAGCAAATTGCCAGTTCTCAAGATTTTATCCTGTGATCCAGGAAAATGTGGTGTAATCCTCTATTTTTGGAATCATAAAATGATATTTAAATGCCAGTGTTTTAAATGGTTTTGGCCCTTCTGATAACACAAAGAAGTCTGGAAAGAAAGCAGCCAAAACCTTTAAAAACAGCCATCAGGAAAAGAGAACTCAAATTTATTACTTAACATCTCATTGGTTTTGACCCAAAGCCATTTATTTTATGAGGCTGACAGTTGTTTTTGAATATCTGGAGTTTTAAATGATGCTTCTTTTGTAGAAGTACTGTATTGGCTCTGAGATAGTGCTGGCCCCTAGTGACTTAATAACATCTATTTAGTTAAATATGCAATGTAATAGGGGAATAAATAAAAGCACTATGATTTTTTTATTCACTTTATCATGGTTGCTGTGATTTGTATGACAAAAATCCAATGTGCTGCAAATATTTCCAGTTTTTATAATGTTGGTGTCTGTGCTTCCAAGTGGTTCTACATTGTTCCTCGTTATCTATACCATTAGGAATGTGGTAGAGTGAAAATTATCCTTAAAGAAAGTGCAAGTTCAGCAGGATTCCAGTCTGCATTGCAAGCTTAGGCTCAAATGAACCTTTTTGATGGGGAATAATGCGAGCCTCTGAGGACTTGCTGGAATGCTCTGTGGCAATTAGTTCTGTAATATTATAGTTCAAGTTCCGGCCTTATGTGGCTCTAGAGACTTTGGAAATATATACAGTTCATTTTTCAAAATGCTTTTAGGCCTCTTTTTTCATCCCCTTTAATTTTCCATCATCCAGTAGTTAAGTTCAGGAATATTGCTTGTGATCTGAACTATGCTGGTTTGATTCCACCACCCTTTGCCATCAGATTATCGTACTGAAGCTCTGCGTCATCTGTGTGCATGACTTGCAGAGCTGGTGCCAATGGAGCCATTTCTAGGCCACTGTGCTGGCAGTTTTCTGAATTGACTTAATTGGACACAGAGTGCCAACCAACAGGAATATTCTCGTCAGGACTCCTTTTCCTCATGGTTTTTGGAAATGCATATCAAACGGACATGTGCTCATGACCCTGGAAGGGGCTTGGGGCCCTTCTAGCAATGTAGCTCTAGACTGAAACAGTGCTCAGGAGGAGGACAGTTTTCTTTTGTTTAACCTTGAAATCGGTTGGCCCTTTTCAAAATCTTCCCTGTTACATTCAGCAAAACCTTGGATTTTCCCATTATTGCTTTTAGCATAGTTATTGTGCCAACTTAAAAGCAAGCTTAAAGGATGACTGTGTTTACCATTTTGAGATACCTTTTTCTGTTTAGTTCACTGGACAAAACCAGAAGAAGAACTTAGGTATTTTTAAAAGTGAGGAAAACTTTATGGTAACAATTTCTTTGGGAATGATTAAGATTTAATGCACAAGTTCTGAAGTGCTCGTAAAATGCAGTGAAGTTTCTCCTCTTAACCACTAAAATGTAAAAAAAACACCATGATTTTTTCATACATCTTCAAGGCTGTCACTGGACTGTAAAACAGGTGCTTTGTCAAGTCTTAGCTACAGAGAAAGTGGCTCCAAGAATCTTAAAAACTAACAGTAGACAACAGACAAACTGTAAATAACCTGCTGCCTCTGCTTCTCAGTGTAGCTGAACTGTAACTCAGAAGAATTACGAAAATATTTGTTAAATAAGTAGAAAACACATGCTACTAATATTCTTCTGTTTCTCCTGTCTCAAAAAATGTAAAAAATACATCAGTGCATTATGCTGCAGTCTTGGTGGTAGACCATCTCCAAACAGCAAGCTGGACTGTGGGGCCTTCCAACATCCCCACTAACCAATGCTTTTATTATTTTCTGTGATTGAGAGAATCTGTAAATGATTCATGAGACAAAATCAAAGCTCAGGTGTTGGTGACTTCTGATGAAAATGCCTTCCAGAATGTTCCAGGTATTAGCACTCCTCCAGCTGCCCCTTATCTTGAGCTGGAGTCAAGAGACTGGGATGCCCAACTTCATCTGGTGTAAAGGATCATTGCATTAATGCGAGTCCTCAAAATATGAGTTTCAAAGGAGTGACAAACAGAGCTCAGCTGCAGATAAATAATTTCCCTCTCTGTGTGTGAGACTTAATAGTTCTGAGCTATTAAACATAGGAATAAATAAAGACTTGGTCGTGTATCATTTACTCAGTAGTTATAAACAGCTACATGTAAGAACCCCTGTGAAAAATTAATTTCTATGTTGAAGTCCAGATTCCATCAAGCATTCTTTTACAAGATTACAAGTTCTGAATTTACAGTAGTATCTATGTAACAAAGTATTTCAAAATATGCAACAGGCATTCTGGAAAATACACTGATCACAAAAGACTGAAAAAGTTATAGAGTATGTTAATGTTGTTGATGCACTTTTTGGGAATGAGGAAGTACAAGTTTGCACTAAGGAAAGAATTTGAAATAAAACATTGCATGAAAGGACTGCAAAATTGTATGATGGACTGTAAATAATAGTAGAAAAAAATTACAATTGATGGACAATTAAATAGAATGTAATAGCTCAAAACTAGCACTTCGACAAAGTAAAGCAGCTAAATTAGTGTATGCTGTCTTTAAAATAGAAATTACTGCATTTAACCAACAATGATTTCATCTCCTAGACACTTTGATTTTATTTCCTTTGTTATGCAGTGTGTTATTTTTAGTGCGCTCCATTATCTGGGAGCATGAGGCAAGACAGAAGCTTTTCACATCGGCAAGCTCTTCTCCACAGAAATACTGATGTACACTAAAGTATTGGTATATTTGATACCAGTGTGTGCTAGATGTTTGGCTTCAGGGAACATGTAGCCATATCACAGCAGGCTGTGTCTACAGCAATGATTAGTTACTGACAGATCTTCTCTTGTTAGTTCTTATGAAAGACAGTCTTAAAAATTAAATATATATGTCCTTTATTACTTACATCCTCTCTGTGAAACCCTTCTGTCCATCAGTCTATTTTTTCGTTTAAATATCGCTCATACTTTGTGTAAAATGAATGTCCCTTGCTGCCTTTGCTCCTAATCACATAGAGCAATGCATCTTTTGGTGTACAAATTGCTCATCATTATTGCCTGCTTGAAGCTGGGCTCTGCCATCATCCTGACTGCAGCCTGAGGGCTACAGACGATTCCCAGTAGATGGAGTTTTTATAGCTGGGTCACTTCTGCTCTGCATGATAGCACTATTTGGACTGTACTCTTTCCAGTCCATTAGCAAACAGCCCATGGCCTGTTCCTACCTGTCTCAAGATATCCTATATGCTAGGTCAGAAAAAGCATGGAACTTTTGTACAGACACTGCTAGATACCGCCCTGTTTGTCAAAGTATTTTTAAGTGACCTGTATTAAGAAAAGCTTCTTTAGTTCCATTTAGGCTGTGACATTTTTACTCCAGCATAGCTGCTTATGTGTTTCATTCCTGTCTCAAGATCTGGCTTTGATGAGCTGTAGGTAAATATACACAAAGCTAGTATTTGAGGAACCTCACATGCTAGCCTGCTTGCCTGAGAATATCCAGAGTGCTATTCTCTAATTTTAGTTTAACTTCACAATTTCCTGATGTTTAAGGAAAATTGTAAGGAACAATTCCATTATTATTTCAAAGACAAACTCTGTGATTTCCACCTCAGACATTAGACTGAAGAATAATTTTTGTAGTTAAAATAAAGTCTACTGTATCAAAGAGACAGTGTGCATTTGCTGAGACAGTCACCTGTTCCATGAATTTGCTTTGGCACTTATTTTGGAAAAGAAGTATTAAATACATTATGGAAAGGGTGCATGATTTTACCACCTTATTTGTGATTTTTTGTTTGCCATGGTGGAAAATACCTGTAAACTTTTCTGAAGTCCTATTCTGCATGTGACTGCAGCATTTTGACTCCTGCACTCTTGATTATTTCATTAGATAAATGAAATATTTTTACTGCCTGGCTTTTCATGTCACAGCAGGGCTCTATTTCTTTTTTCCCCAAAAACTTTTTTTTTTCTTTCTTTTTTTTTTTTCTGGAAATGGCAGAAAGTTGAGTCTTTTTCACAGGATTCTTTTGTTTTCATTCTTGCTAAAGAAGATGTGCAACTTCTGTCTTTGGTAAAATGAATGGTTTGGCTCTGCTCCCAGCACCCATACCATGTCCCATTCCATTAATCTGATTTCTAAACTTGGGAAATTTTCATCGATTTTATAACCATACAGAACTTTCTAAAATCCTTCTCTCAGCAATGCTGCAGTTTTTCCCTAGATGCTTTTTGCTGTGTAGTTTGCTTAGTGGTTATATTTAAAATTGATACAGCATAGCGCTGTAGATGTCAGCTGGTAACCAGAAGAAGAGGAACTGGAAGGTTATCTCCAGCACTAGCTCTGACAGATCTGGAGAGAATTAAAATAATCCCTGTCTCCAAACCCTGTGTCTAGAGCCTGCTGTCTATAAAGGGATATCTATGAAAGATGAGTTCTCTGTTAATGTTCTTAGAAGGAGACCTATGAATCAGAACATTTGATATTTTGTATTTGCGCCACTCTAAAATAATACAACTCTGGAAAAGGAAAAAGGTTTGTTTTTCTTTGATATGTGTAAACCCTCCACCTACTTTGTCAACACAGCCACTCAGCATCCCCAGGATTAAGGTGTTTGTAGCACATTATTTAGGCACAAAATAAATATGCTTTATTTATCTTTTAATATTCAGATATTTACAGAAGAATATCATGAACAAATAAGCACCAAAGTGAGATTCTCCCATTAGTATATGTAGGAAGATTGCAGCTTAAATTCTGTTTTAAAGCAGAGATATCTTGTAATGTACCACATCCAGACCAAACCAACTTAGGTAATTTCAAAATAAAGAGAACATTGTGTTGATTGGTAGATAGTACATTCGTCATGTGCATTCAGTGAACCCACAGTAACTACATTTCCTCATTGATGACAAATGTCTGTTTTTTATCTCTGCTTGTAGCTCTGTGTTACTTACAAGAATGGATTTATTTCATGTCGTGCCTTCCTGTAAAGCAGCAAGTTAAATCTAGACTCTGAGTTCAGTGTAAAATGTGTAAAAAAATACTTTCAATACACAAAAGTTAAAACTAAGACCCTTTTTTTCCTAAATATAGGTTAATTGAATGAATAAATATAAAACACAGCTGAAATAGCTAATTAGATGATGGAGCCCATAAACCATTAGCTATTGTGGATCCATTTTTATTTTAACAGCCTGATCAAAGAGAGATACACAATCCTTGCTATAATTCATTCCAGACATAGAAGCTGTCCATTTTTTAAAGCTTTTTATTAATTTATGTAACCCAAATTACATCTGATTAGCTGCTGGATCAACACCATTAATTCTAGTCCACTAAAAAGTGTTTACAGGGAAGAGAGCTCAGGATTATTTTTTTTCTAAGCAGTGGTTTTTGCTTTCAGTTACTTCACTGATTTCTGTTTGCAGTTGTTTTGATCTTTCCGATCAGTACCTGCATCTCATAAATGCTCATGCTGATTCTGGCATGACAGGGCTTTCTCTTATTGTGACATTTCATAGTGTTCTTTCTATTTTAGTTGCCTAGTCATGGCCATTTCTGTTACCTAATCTTAACTGCAAGGTCTGCAATTAAGCCCCCTCATTAGACCAGGCACTCAAGGTTTGGTCCCAGTCCTGTGTCATGTTAAACTTAGTTTATTTTAGGCTGATTGCCCATCACTTTAAAGATCCCAATATTTATTATTTTCAATCAATTCTCAGTTTCTTGCAACAATAATTCTGAAGTCTTGCCAAAAAATGTTTTTCATAGGTAATATATAATGCACTGCTTAGATCAAATACAGAATTTAAAATAAGTAACCATCCCTCTATAATTAAATCAGCAAGGAGAATAAAAATATTAACAAACAGTGTCTTGAATAATGTTATAACGTATTTATTTTAGGGAATTGCTCAGATAGAACACCTATCAAGTGTCTCTAAGCTTAATATAGTAAATTTTAAAAACTATCTGCTTATGTAATTATATGGCCAATATATTTATTATATTGGACTGCCTTGTGAACAAGATTAGAAATATCTTCTTTTTTTGATTAGCTATTTTCCAGTACTAAAATCATGAGTACTCAGTCTTTCTCCCTTGTTTTCATTAGGAAGAAGAAAAAGAAGTTTATTTTTCTTTACTTAGGAAATTCTGAAAATTAGAGGACATATCTGTCTTAATCTTCTGGGCATAATGAGCTGGGAAGAGAACAGCCTACACTGAGGCTCAGTAAGAGCCAAGTTTTGTGCATACTAAGCAGTACTTGTTCACCTATGTTAGCTGAGTGTTTTTCAAAGCTGTTGTGTCTTGCTATGAACAAGCAATCAAATAGGAAGTCTTAAAGAGGGGAGACTGACAGCTGCTATTCATACCTTGAGAAGGAAAAATATTTTGCTCCTTGCTTTTGTTGTGGTAGCTTTTAAATAGATCCACTAGGTGGTGCTTGAAATACAGGGGCAACTAGAAATCGTTGTGACTAAAAATATTACATTATAATTCCTTAGTCTACACTCCAACAGGAATATTCTTGGCAACAGGAATAAGATTGCTATCCAAATGCTTGGGCTCCTCCTTTTCCAGAATTGAGTTTTCTGTTTCAGAAGTAGAACTAGATGTTCACCATTATGGAGATGTCCTGCTCTCCATTATAAATTTCAGTGGTTCTTCACCTTTGGTACCCTCAGAATAGATAGTTTTCCATTAGTATTTTTGGCATTTGACTAAAAAGTTTATGTCCAGACTCAAAGTGATTTGGATAAGTAGTTCTTTAAATACATTAAATAAAGACAATTCTTGGCATTGCCTGAGTGCTTTATCACTCAGAAGTTTAATTTCCAGTAAGGAATGCAAGAAGATTGTTCTGATGTTATAGCACACAGCCAGGGGAAGGGGCAGGAAGGCCCCTATGGCCAGTTATGCAGGTATGAATTATGGACACTATTCCAATTTCCTTATGGAGATCAAGGCTTGTTTTCTCAAGTTATCCTTTAACCATGTGCTGTGCAATCACTCATCCTAATGTAAACCAGCTTCTTTGGAACTGTGAAAATAGTATACAGCTGCCCCAGACTTCTTGGTCAGCTGTGCACCAGCCAGTTGCTCAATAATTCTTCCACCTTGCAATCTGACAATAAAATCTTCTGGAAAAATTATTTGTTCCTAACATTGCTTCTCTGTTAAAGAGGGTGTTAGTCCTGTCAAACTGCAGTCCAGTGCCCCAGGGGGAGCTCTGAAGTCCCTCCAGCTTCCAGGAGAAGCTCTGACACCTGTAGCCTTCAGGCCACTCCAGTTTCCTCTCCTACCTTGAAGGTGAAATTCTGGTGATCCTTTCAAAAGGCATTTCTCTGTTTCTTACAGACTGCATGAAAACAAACACCTTTAATTCCTGTGGTAAGGGGAGGATAGATGGAGGAGATGGAGGAAACACACTGAACTTGTGCCTACCTTTTTTCTTTGCTTATGCACCACAGGCAAGTGGCTGAGGACACTCACAGCACCTGTTCCAATCTTGCCCAAGGAGTAGTGCTGGCAAAGGTGGGACCATGAGAGGGATCTGATTGATGGGGCAGGTCTAGGAGGGCTTCAGGTCTGGGGTGAGGGAGCTGAAGAGCTGAACTGGGGGAGCCCAGTGGGAAAATCAAGGTAAGACTGAGAGTGGGGCTGGAATTGGAGGTGCTGCACTAGGAGTTATTGATGAATAGGAAAATCAAATTAAGCACAGCTGGAATAGTTTAAGAGACACAGGACAAATTTAGAGATAGCCAAGCTTCTATTATTCATAGAAAAAATGTTTAAAATTACTATACGAAGGAAAAGCATGTGTGAGTTGCCAATGGAAGAGAGAGGCTTTTATTAAGGTCTCTAAAGGGTGCACATGTGAACCTGGAGAATTGAGACCTAATTACTGCTAAGTGCACTGCAGTGAGATTTCATGTGTCATTTAGGAGTAGCAAAAAGCCTGATTTGCTCATGGCCAAGTGCAAAGGCCCTTTTCACTACAAAGGTGGGAAGCAGTGTAAGGTGTACAAACTAGGAGGATGTACATGGGAAGCTAACCTTTCACATTTATATGTCCACATCATGTCAAGTATTTTTTATGTTTAAAATGTAGTCTATGAAGAAATAGCCTAAGGATGTTGATCTTAAAGAAAATTAAGGATCTGGGTCACTGGAAAGGATTATAGAAGAAATTAATCAGAAACTCAGCATTTTGTGGAAAGATAATTTACAAGACATGAAAAAATAGGTTTAATTATCTGCATTGCATCTCGGAATAAGGTAATATCGATAATCTGAAATATGCAAATTAGAAAATGTTAGTGTAGCCCTTAATTAATATGAAGTTGATTGTTCAAAAGCTTCCTCATTCTCATTTTGTTTGTTACAGTAGATCTGAAATGGATATACATGTTTTATAAAGATGCTATTTTCTTTCTTCAGTTTGTTGTTGCTGCTAAAGTTTAACATCAGTTTTAGTTTTGTACCTGAGTGCCTTCTTTTCTCAATATGCCAAACTGCCAAAAATCAAAATCTTTCTTTTAAACTGGAAGTCACATTTGGGTAGATCAGGTTGTAGATTTTATTCTTCATTTAGCTTATTTATTCAATAAGTTCGTGGTGAGTTTTAACAACTTAGTTTTTATTTTACCACTGCTGTTTTGTTTTCCTGTGAGGGGGCTGATAAAATCTTTGTTCATGGCAACATGAGTCTGCTGCACAGTCAAGTAGTTTGTGGTCTCACCAGAGTGGCAAGAAAGAAGCCCTTGGCTCTGTGAGTCCTCAAAGTAAGGAGGGAGCTACTCCCTGTGCTGGTCTCAGGATAGACCATCTTCAAATCAAGGTGCAGAAGGAGCATACTCTGATGTCTATGCTTTAACATTGCACTTACTGTTACAACTTGTAATGTTATTTGAAGGGAAAGCATTTAGGTTCAAGAGCTGAAAATAGATTGCTTTGGTAAGACCTCAGCTAGCAACAGTGTAGGAAATGGAAAGGTAGAATCTTCCACAGACACTGAAGGATTTGATTTGAAGCCTTGGGAGCAGCTTGGATTGATGTAATAATAAAGGTACACAGACATTAAGCAGAAAAATTATAAACTTATGTCTCTATAGTTGCAAGTAAGAATACACTTTAAATAAGTAAGATACTGTATTGGGTAAGATAGTGAAGGGTTTTAAATTCTAGTAATGTGATTTTATAGAGTAAGCTAAGAGTTGAGATGTTATAACAGAAGTATATGTGTGTATGTGAGATAGAAAGCCATTAGATAAAAGTATATGCAGTGCGGCAGAACTAAGTAGAGGTGATAGGTTAGAAAAACAAAATAAACTCTGTGGCAACTTTCCATTGGATCAGAATGTTATATAATGCCTTGTAATGAAGAGACTTGTGACTACTTTTGAGCTATGGCTGACTTCTTACTCCTCTAAAATCTCACGGCCTCTGAGGCTGATGTTTTTCTGATTCATAAATCATTAATAGAACAGGAAAGAGTTAATTTCTGTTTCATTGACATAACGTTATCTAAATTTTCACTTTTTAAAACAAGTGATTTAGTCATAATTGCTTGTAAAAAGAACCAAAAGCAATTAACTAAGTTTCAGGATCAAAATAAGACTATATGGATATTTTAGTATTTAATGCTAAGGTAGGAAAAATGATGTTTTCTTCAGTTAGTTTGGAAATTTGGAAATTTGTTCAGGTTAAGTAAGGAATTCTTTCCCCCTGCCGTGTTCTGAAACTGCTTTTAGTTTTAAACCAGATCACATTAATTTTCAGTGTAAATCCACATGACTGAGTGATGTTGGTGTTTTAGGAACATTTTCTGAGGTAAGAAAGAAAATGGTAAGTTTACAAAGAAGTCAGTCTGAAGACACAACTGCAAAAATATGCCTTGATCAAAAGCCAAGCCACACAGCCTTTGCAAAGGGGGAAAAAAAAGTGCTATGTTTAGCTTTTTAAAAGCTAGAGAAATAGCAGGTAAAGATGTCCTAAAAGCATAGTTTCTGTACTTTTTCACCAAGCTCCCTCACAGAATGAGGGAGATTAAAGAGGATGAATGATTGAGGTGTTTGCAATGAATTAAAGATTGAATATGTAAGGAAAACAAACGAGCAAACAAAAAGCTGGAGTAAATGACTGTTTCTCCAGATAAAAGGAGGTTAGTAACAGGCCATACCAGATATATGCATTAAGGTCATTTTACTTTTGTTTGGAAGCAAAACTTTTTACTCAGTAAGTCTAAAAATAGGTTAATATGAGATGGAAGTAACTGTTAGAAATCAAAGATGAGATATCTTTCTGCTTTGCTACAGGACAGAGATGACTAATAACAGTTCTGAGATAGACTACAGTATGTCATCTCTTTTGTGCTCAAATTGCCATCAGATATATATCAAACACCATTTATTTCTATGCAATTGTACATGCTTTTTTAGGGTTGTCACATCCCTGCTGACTTCCAAACCATTTATCTGGCAACTAATATATTTCTATGGCTTCCAAGCTTCCTCTGATAGATGATTAACCAACGGCCTCACCCTCATAGCCTAAGCCTTCTCTGCCTCCTCCTTGCTGCTGTGGCAGATGTCATTTCTCTGCCTGTCATTTTGGCTGTACCTGAACATCTGGGTCCTCCTTGTCTTCATCCCTAGATCATACTTCTTTCTTTTTTTCTTTTTTTTTTCTTTCTTTTTCTTTTTTTTTTTTTTTTAATAATTCACTCTGTATAATGTGTCCAGGATAGAATTCTCTTTGTCTACTCATAAATTGAATTTCTCATTCACATTATGGTTGTCTCATTTATTAAGACCTTGTTCTTGCTTTGTCAAATTCAGTCTTGTCCTGCTGACACCCACCCAAATAGCTGGTTTAAAAATTGGGAGTTTGTGCACATCTGAAAGTTATCTCTGTGTGTTTCTGTACACTCCAATTTATGTGTCACATCAAATCTAAGAAGCTTATCCTCAAATCAAAGCACTTCTTACTGTGGCCATTTAACTATGGCATCATCTTTTCTTTAGCAGTGAGTTAGAAATAGGTGCAGGCCAGCTTCTCCCTCACTGTTGGGAAAAGCTCTTCAAAAGGAGCTTTCAGCCCCTTGTAGCTGTTGTCTAGGCCATTTCTAGGCTTTTCTAGAGCTAGGCTGAAGCCATGCAATAACTTAGGTTTCTTATTTTGACCAGTATTGTTCCACTGTTTTCTTGTCCTCTGTCTGTCTTTTTGTGTCTTTCTTATGTGTAGATACAGGCTGCCTGAGGCCAGAGACCAACTCATTCTGCATCTGCACAGAGCCTAAGAGAATGGAGCAGCATCAGACACAGTAGTAGTACCATCAATGCATTTTATTCATCTTGCATGGTTTGTTTGGAATCACAAAAATCTTTTGGGGTTAACCACATCATGGAACTACCTTTTAAGTCCTTCTGCACTCATACCTTTTATTGAATTTCACTGATATAATACCGGGTTCCTCTGCCTGGAAGGGTGAAAGGACATCACAGGTCTGTCCTCTGGCTACCTTCATGCACTAAAAGAAAGGAGAATATTGACAGAAGATATTGACAGAAGATAGAAATGGCTCATGTATGCTTTCTTCAATGGTGCTACATTGAGATTATGAATATGATTATTATCAGCAATATAGAAAGCATTCTTTTCTAGTTAAATTTACTGAAGAAAGTAGAGAAAAATCAAGAATAAAAATAGCTAATTCATTTATTAACTCATCTGAGTTAATACCCAGTGATTGCCCACCTCTATTGAAGTTTGTATCTCACTGAAGGACTCAAATATTGTTTCACTTGGCAGGAAAGGGTCTAAGTGAACAGGAATTTCCCTGAAGGTAGCAAGAAATTGTGATGCAACATGGTTATTTATTAGCTTTGGTTTTATTGTCAGGGAGCTGGGCAAATAATACCCTAATGCTTACAATTTAAATGGGTCACACTATTTGCCCTGCTTAGACTCTGCCCAACTTCTTTATAAGTTCCTAGAGATAAGCTTCTCAGTAGACACAATTTTGAGAAGTCCTATATCCTCCTTTGTGCAAGTTTAAGCACTTTTGAAAATCAAACCATTCATCTAGGTTTTGCAATAAAACTACCCGGAATAATTTCTTTGCCGAAGATATTCCTCATTTAAACTCAAAGCTTTCACAGAGAATTACCAATCTGCTTGTACAGAGATCTGCCAATTTGGATTCAATTTTTGTCCTAAAATGTCTAAGGTTGATGGTCTAGTCACTGCAAGTACAGTATCTAAATATACATCTGACATTTTAAATTCAAATACAAATATTTTGACACAGAATGCTCTTATAGGTTTTGGGATTTATGGTATAAAATGAGAGCAAATTTTGTAATCTTGAAATGCAGTAAATGGATGGTTGTCCTCTGGACAGATTTATTTACATTTGTTATAAACAACTTGTTATTTGAAAAACATACAGAAAAATCCTTGTTCACAGTTTAAAGAAATAGCATTTTTAAGCTAATTAGTCTTTCTTTTAAAAAGCAACTTTCCTGCAAAAAAAAATTCAGAGAGTGAAATATTGGTCCCACTGATGAAATCTGCTTTCCATTTCACTAGGAGAAATTAATTTTGATAGTGAGGCATACCAAGTCTTAGCTTTACAATGCCCAGCAGACAAAGGTGTTACATCTCGACTTCTCATCACTCTGCTTACTTTCATCTGCAATCCTTGCTGCAAATAGTTATCAGCTGGAATTTGCTCATGGGTCCTAACAGTGTCTGTGCACCTTATCTTCCATGACATATGGCTCTTTGCTGCACAGCCTGCACATGGAAATAATACAAACCAAATGAAGGCCTGCCTTGATTGTGCCTTTGCAACACTTTGCTGGTGGCCTTCTCTGACTTACTATATGTTTTAACTGGCTATAGAAAATGGGAGATCTTTACCCAATATTTATTTTATTTATTTTTATTACCGCAAAAACTTGTACCAACGCTGTTTCAATGTTGACTGTTTGTCAGCAATCTAAAGCTTTGTTTAGTGACATTTTTACCAGGGTGTGAATTAGAATGCCTAATGCTGTGACTGTACATTTTTCAAGGTTTTCAGGCATCATCATTGTTTTAAGTAAGCTTTATAAAATGGTAGACTCTTCAAAATCAGTGCCTAAACTCCTATTGTCTACCATTTTAAATACAGCAAGTGGGGTTAAGGCTAATCAGTTGATATAGCAAATCCTATTAAAGTCATTTAGGTTAGATTTTAACTGTTACATAGGTTCCTAATTCTCTTTTAATCTGAGTTAAGATGAGGTGCATAAATAAATTTACCACTCTGGATCTAGGAGCTTTTGAAAATCCCACCCTCCAACATACAATCTACAGTTTTGTATATGATTTAATTTATTCTCAAGGAAATAAATGGGATCACATTGCCTGGCCCTCTGTCTGTCTGTCACTCTGTCTCTGATCTTTCTCTCTCTCACAACTTTTGAACCCAAGAGCTAATGTTGACCACAGACAGAAAGGCGAGGGCCCACAGGCATTAAGTCCTTATAAAGTATAACGCTTGGGGAAAGGCAATCTGCAGCACGAGTTCCACTGCCCTCACTTCTTTCCTCTCCACACAGGCTCATGGGTCAGCCTGTGTGTTGGTCACAGGCAGCACAGCAACACTGTCCCTGTCAGGCAGAGGATCTTACCTTGGCTCCACAAGGAATAACCCACACAGAAAAGGCAACAGGCTTCCACCGTCTGTTGAGGGTGGTGAAGGAAGTTGAAACATTGGCCTACCGGAAACTAGGGCACATTGATTTCATCATCTAAAACCTCTTGTCACCTGCTAACTTGCAATAGCCAACAAGGGACAGTCGCTTCTCAACACAGCTTCTGGAAAAGCACTCTTGAAAACCACACATTTCCTCTGAAATTACATCAACAGGCTTTATTTAGAAGTAGTTGTTCCCTGGATCTCCACATCTTTGCATGGGCAAAGGGCACATCTTGCAAAGGGCAAAAAATTTTGGCATGTCCCAGTGACAGGAGCCGTACTGAAGAGCTGACATTTGTGCCAACCCTACAGAAAGTTCTCCAGTCTAGACTGTGAGGTGCCACCAGCCACAGACACATTGTAATCCAATTTTAGTTCACACTGGATAGTATTTCTGATCTCCCAGGTTTACTTCACCATGATCCCAGGTGATGAGCAAAGAGAATGGGTACAACTTCAGGAAGAATGGAAATCTATCCACAGCCTGGGTTCCAACATGACTTCTCACACTTGGGCTCTTTTATAAATAAAATATTGATGCCTAGGCCTGTGAAGCTTTATGCCATCAAGGCAGTGGACAGTGCTTTTATATGCTAATAAAAGTACATTAGGAAATTCAGTGGAGATGATTGGCCTTCAGCTGGAAACAGAGAAGCTGGTGTTAAATGAAATTAAGTTGTCAATGACTCATCTTAAAGTTTTCTATATGTTAAGACAATACAAACTGGAGCATAGACCTGTTTTTAATTCAGTATGTGAAAGGAAAATTATGATAGCAGAGTAGGAGGAAGAGATGAGAGTTAAGGAACCTACACAAGTCTTTGCTCTCCTTATATATAGTGTGATGCATATTCTCACAGCCATGTGACAGGGCTGGGTCTACTGAGTCCTTACTGCTTTTAGAACATGCTCAGACTTTGAGGTGATGCCCATAAACCTGGCAGTGAATAAGCATCACTGCAAGCAGTTTGGTGCAGATGATTCATACTCTTGCTATAGCAAGACAGCAGGATCGAAGTCTTCATAACTCAGTCCTTGAGTGACCCTGCCAGTTCCTGACCTTGAATGTTTTTCATTAAATCATCACCCACTAAGGTTTGCAGTGTTTTACAGAGCGAAGTACGTTTAATTTAGGTAGAAGCTTGAGCTGCGCTTATATTATACATTTTTAAAAACATATTTTTATACCAAGAAGGTTTTGCAAATAGTCTATTGTGGTGTAAATGAAAGATAAATTCTCTGCCATGTACCTGCCATCAACTGTCTGCTGAGATTGCTAAATTATATTACAGAGTAAGATTTTCAAAAGCTGTTACTAAGTCGCTGAGTCACCAACCAACCTTGCTACACAGTATGTAATAAGCTTTTGGTCCAGTACAATAGAAAAAGGTTTGACATAATTTCAAGCAAAGCTACCAGTCCCAGTGGACAGACAGACAACAGGAGGATGTGTCATGGAGAAATTCAGACAAAAAATCAGAAAGTATACACTGCAACCAGATCTGCTACACTTCAGGGTTTCGGTGAAAGGCTGATATCTATGCTGAAGTATTCCTACAGAATGGATTCAGAGAAGGGTGACAGCAATTTATATTCCTTTTTGTTGGACAAAATGGTCACCCTTCAAATACAGTCATGAGCTCTCAATTCAATTTTGCTTAGCTTGAAAGATTTCTTTAACAATAATATTCCAGTTCCAAAATACTTTACGTGAACAGATTCCTATGACAGTCTTGGAGTCCTGATGGTATGATTGTCTACTCTAGATTTCCCTGGAAGTTTGCATTTGTACAGAACTATTGGTTTGGAGATATTTTGGATTTTTTATCTGTACATAATAAATACCAGAGTGACAGATAATACTTTTTTTCATGTGCAAGGAATGTTATGTCTCTATAGTTAATAAATGTTATTTTAATTCATACCAAATGCCTGTTTACCCTGGAATATGTGATAATCTTGGAGAATTAATACTTGTATTCTGTTGGGAGTGTAGGGTTACTTTGCTTTAGCTGGTGTGCACTTCTTTGACTAGATAGGCAAGAAGAAAGAGCAAGATGTTTGGCGCGATAAATCAACTCTCCCAACAATTATCTTGATTTCCTGACTCATAAGTCTGCATTTAAATGTATAAATACGTGAATTCTTAGTAAAAAAAGTACACAAGTACTGTATGCTATTGTCAATCTAAGATAGTTGCCTCCATACTTCTTGAGCACTTGTCACAGACCTGTTAAAGTATTATCTGGGTTTTACTCAGATGTAAATATTCTCTTGAAGGACTGCAAATTCCAGCTATCTGTTAAAAGTCTGTTTGTCACAGGAATATGCCAAAAGGAAACAACAAAGAGCTGCTGTCACAATTTCAAGGCTTTTTTATAAGAGCAATCATCCTGGTCCAAGGACACAAACAAGGCAAAGTTTACAAACAGGCATAATTTATTTAGACAGGGCTTTCAGACACTTGAGCTCTTTTCCAGATGTAATTAAACAAAACAAAAACTTTACTTACAAGCTTCATCTTGCAACAGGTCTTAATTGCTCTGGTGAAGAGTCAAGTATACAACATGTTGGTGCCTCTGAAGGAAGCCTTGATGATATCACATCTTCATTGTCAGAGAGAGGAGCTCTCGTTAGTCTTACAAATACAGCCTCATTTGCAGAATTTTTAACAAAAACTTCAAATTTACAGATATTTTTGTAATTCAGTCCTGAGGGAAATCACTGAAGCTGCTTGAATAACTAACTTTGTTCAAATATGAGGCCAAAATCACAACATGAATTTTGTAGAAAAGCCAGTTAGAAGCTGTGAGTTACTTGGCTAATCAGTCTAATGAAAAGTATCTGTAGTTTCTTGTCCTTTTTGTTTTCACAGATGAAGCACCAAGTCAGAAGAATTCTGAGATGGCAAAAGTAAGTGCTCAAAAATTATGATGTGGTGCTTAAAATCAGTACATGAACTTTCTGTGATATCACTTTGTTTGTCCTACCACCCATGATTGGGTTACACATTTGCATACAAACCTTTCCCATGGAAGCTCTGTCCAGAAACAAAAGGAGCGTTTTTTAAAACCTGTTGTTAATGTCCCCTCCACATTCTGTTCTCTCTGTTTCTTGCTGTATTTCCAGCTTGCTTTTTCTTCTTAATCCAGGGTAAGTACACACTTCCTCACACCTCCTTGCCCAGATGTCCATATCTAAATACTCTTGACTGCACATTCATTGCCCAGTTTTTATCCTTTCCTTCAATACTTTCTCTCTGCAAGCTTGTATTCCCTATTCAGTCTCTCGAGTAGTTTGGTTTTTCTGGTTTTGTTTGTTTATATGTTGCAAAACCCCCCCTCCTCCCACTCTTTACCTATCTGCATTTAGCTAGGCAGATTTTTTTTTTTTTTTTTTTACATTTGTAAAGCTGAGGGGGATACCCGTAGACATTTAGGCAGTGTATAAGAGTCTGATCAAGGAGTATTAACTGTAGAAAGTAGAAAAGGTCAAAGTAATCTGGAACAAAGTTCCATAAACATTTTTACTAGGCCTGAGTATGTATTAATTGTATGTTAAATAAAATAAGGCTTTTAACCTTAGTAGGCCAGAGAGATCTCAAAGGAAACCTAATGCAAGGAAAAGATTATATTAAAAATACTAATAACAGCGACAAACTCTTTACCTTTCCTAACGGAACTCACTGCTAGGCAGCAAAGTTGGACTAAGGTTGAATTCAATTTCACCACCTTTTCTCCAGGCAGAGTGAATATGTTTTCATTACTGCACATCCACGTTGGGGATGAGGTGCAAAACTCCAAGGCAGTTTAGCACCAGCAGTGATCCCCACTTTACCTTTCATTTCCCAGCTGCAACGAAGCTGCAGCTTTTTGCGATTTTGTATCTACAGCTGGATTATTTTTGCCAGAAGGGGAGGCCACCACCCTTAGCCCGTCCCAGGGGTCCGGGATGACCCTCGTTCGCTGGGTGCCGCGGGTACCAGCGTCAGGGGTCTCCCTCGCCCTCCAGGGAGAGCAGCTACAGCTCACTTTTGGGGCTGGAAGCGAAAAAATGGAGATGGGCTTAAAGCGTCAGATTCTAAAAACCGGTCAAGTGCATAGAAGTGGCAAAACCACCCCCAAGAGAGGCAGGGCGAGGCCGCAGCACAGCTGCCCGCCGCCTTTCCCGTGCCCGGAGGGCGCTCAGGGNCGGCGGCTGGCGGAGGCAGAGCCCGGCCAGCGCTGGCCGCAGCCGCTCTCCGATGCCTTCCTGCTGCGCTTCCTGCGCGCCCGAGACTTCCACCTGGACCTGGCCTGGAGGGTGAGGAGCGGGGCAGGGGGGGTGGTGGCGGCAGGTCCCGGTGCCCGGTCCCGGTGCCCGGGGGACCCCCCCGCGCTGGCCGTGGCCAGCCCCGGGCCGGGCTGGCGCTGAGGGGCCGGGCTGTGAGGCGCCTCGGTGCCCTGCGCTGCCTGCCTGGGTCGGGCGAGGCCGAGCGCGGAGTTCCAGGGTGTAACTAATGGCTTGTCCCGCGTGTGTCTTCGGCGGGACACCGAATCAGTGTGCGCTGTCGGGCTGGCACGGTGCGGTATCGGTGTGGTAACATAAAGGCTGTGTGTGGCAAGCGTGGTACAGTCACTCTCCTATACAGTAAGTGTGGTAAGGTCACAGCTCCGATTAGGAAACAGTATCCTTCAAAGGACATCCTTGTGATGCTTATCAGGCTCTGGTTACTAGTAGCCGTACTAGTTTCACTACAGACTTATCATAACTCTAAAACTATGCGTAAAAACTTTTTGCTAGGAGTTTAGTCATTTACTTCCAGCACTCCTTGCAGGCTTTGGTAACTCGTGGTACTTTCCGGGCTTTTTGTATGCCTTTTTGCCACAGAGCACGCATATTTTTAATAGCCAGAGGCACAGATTTTATCGGTTTGGGTGTGGTGGTTTTTTTTGTTTTTGTTTTGGTTTTTTTTTTTTTTTAATGAAAGATTGACAGCCATTAAACCTTTGGAACAGAAATTATTTCCAAATCCTCCCAGGGCAAAAGCATTGATTCACATGTGCCAACTGAAAGCTGTATTTCCATGGAATTTTATGTTGATTATACAGTATTGCCCAACAGACATCACCTATTAGTTTCTGACTTCTCTGGACTGTGGATTTTCCATGTTTACTCACCATAAGAGAAAATTGTTTTCATACAGATGTATTGCAGCATCAAGGTAGCTAAAAAAAGGAAATTGAGAAATTTAATTAGTCCCTTAATAATAAATTGCTTTTAAAATGGTATTTTTGTTCTTTTAATTTGACTTGTGAGATTTGCATCTTAGCTTTAAACCTTTCCTCCTCTGCAGAAGAACCAAGGAGCCGAGTCAGATTCCTTTGGGTTTTATGTATCTTACTTTTACTTGAAGTTCGTGAGATTGTTTTTATCAAAGCTGTGCACTAACAATTGTAGGACCATGCCTGTTTTTCTTCCCTAAAAGCCATTTTATTTTCCTGTGTTCCTTGGTTCCAAAATGCAGGGCTTAGTGAGGACACATGGACTCCTGAATATACTGGTAATCCTATAGACGGGACAGTGGCACTCCTGAATTTGGCCTGTATGGTTTTGCACTTTGATGGGAATGTGAGGTGTGTTGTAGGTAGGACTAATCTTTGGGAGTGTGGAATCTAGACTAGGTTAAAGATGCGAGTCTGTGAAGTAGCAAATTTCCTATGCTCCTCTTGAGAATCAGCCCTCTGCACTGGGGACCTGCTTTGAGAAAGTTGTCTTTTTAAAGTGTCTTTAGGTTTTCTGGATCTCCACAGGCTGCTTACTTTCTGTATTTCAAACCTTCCTTTGAATTAAGAGATTCTGATGTTTGAAACCAACCTGTGTTTAATGTTTCTGTCTGGAATTCCAGTTCTCCAAGTGCTGTAGCCACTTGCACTTAATCGTCTACATTCCAGCTGACACCATTTTCTAGAATGCCTCTCTTACAGCCTGGGAAGAATAACAGAAACATTAAAAAATCTGTCATAGTCATAAGTTGTATATTCATCTAACTCAGGTGTGACTTCATGCAGAAGTTACTACTTCATCCTAGACAGAGCCATCCTGCCATCAGTCTAGAGTGTGGCTCTTCCCTCCTGTCTTGATTTGATGTCGCCTCTTGGTCTGAAGTTCAGGCTGACAAGATTCTCTTTGCCCACTGGGCTTCCATGTACTACTGGACAGTATGTGGAGAGCAGCTAAGGGATAATCAAAGTTCATGGCCTTGTCAATGCATATAAGCAAAGGTTGTCCAGCATCTTAGTACAGGCTTATACTTAGCCTTAACTATGAATCAAGAGTTTGGTTATTAACCAGACCTTTTTATTGATGCATTTCTTGTTAATAATTCACACAGACTTATCTTATGTCAGTTATCAACATTTGGAAATGCTTCAGAAAAGAATAATCAGGTAGATTGTGTCAAGACATTTCATTTCTAAATCTTTTATGGTGACTCATAACAGCAATTTTTTACATTTTTCCAATGGCAATTCCAGACTTGCTTTTAACTACTGATATATTGATATCTCTCATGCTAGAAGAAAACAGCACTGAAACAGGGATCTGGAATTGAAGGACTTGAAGATGAGATAAAACTGTCTTAATTTCTTGAAGACAGTGGTTATTCAGTTAAGCTCAATAACAGATTATTCTGACAGAATCACAGAATATACTGAGTTGGAAGGGACCCACAGGGATCACAGAAGTCCAGCTCCTGGCCCTGCACAGACACCCCAAGAGTCACACTGTGTGACTGAGAGGATTGTCCAAACACTTCTTGAGCTCTGTCAGGCTGATGCTGTGACCACTTCCCTGGGGAGGCTGTTCCAGTACTCAACCACCCTTTGGGTGAAAAACATTTTTCTAATACCCAACTTAAACCTCCTCTAACACAGCTTCAGGCCATTCCCTCATGTTTTGTCACTGGTCACCACAGAGATCAGTGTTTGCCCCTTTTTGAATGTACCAACTATGTGTGTGTTTGACTTCATTGTTATCACCAAAACCACTGTCACTTGGATTCACTAGTGATGTATGAAATCTGGAGAACTAGCATCTCCTGTTGGACATAAATGTTCCTGTTTTATTATGCATTATATCCTATAACCCTGTATAGGACTGACTCTCAATGATTTTGGAATGCTGTCTTTTTGTACCCGAAATAGATTATACACTGGGGAACAGAAGGAAAATGTTTGGCTTTGAAACTCTATGCAAAGGGTTTTCATAACATGCTATTGTAAGCATCACTTTTGTAGCACTGAAAACTCTCTGAATACCTAGGATCCTTTTAGGAGTTCTGGTTGATACCCAGGTATATAGCCAGACTTTGGTTTTGCTCTGCATCCGACTTATGGAGGAATGAGAATTTCCTAGTGCATTATACTGCAAGTAAGTTGCTTAGGATGACCGTGCTGTACAAGAAATGTTGTTTTCTATAGTGTCCAACACGCTGCAGAGTCTCAGACATTATCTCTGAGGATCTTCATGTCATTCAAACATAAATGCTAAGTTGAAATCAGTTACTTGGCTGCTTTTCTTCTATCAATACCAAGGAATTCCTTGAAAAGGATGGAAGGGCCCTTATTAATTCTCTGAGCTGATGCTTGAGGAAACACAAATCAGTCAGCCAGGCTTTCCTTTGTGCTAAGCCAGCACGTGCCAGTCTTTTTCAAGTGACAAAGAGGTAATGCATAAGGATTCAGGAAAGTTCTATGTCTCTATAAAATATTTTAAATTCTTTGACTGAGTATACTGTATGTTTAAATTCCGGGTACATTTGTACACACATATATAAAAAGAAGTATAAAATACATATGCACAAAGGTTTGTACTATGAAATTTGAACTGTGGTTTCTCCTGCAAAGAATGCCAGTAGAAAATTTTTTTTTTCCCAAGCATTGTGTGCATTGATACAACTTCTGATACAACAGAGGCCTAATGCTGCCTATCATCCACATTAATATAAATAAATAGTTATTAATCAAGAAAAATATAAATAATTTATGTATACAGGTGCATTTGTTTCTCTAACAAGCCCAATATTTTCTAGTTCTTTTGCATCTAAGTAAAGTACTAAGTTCACTTTGGTTTGTAGGGCATGAATCTTGGTTTAATTGGTAACTTTGTAATCTCTAACGTTCAGAAATCTGGAACTATCCCCAACAGACATCAGGGAAAAAACTCTTAATTAATGCTTAACTTCAGACACTGGAGTTTTTCATCCAGCTTTCCCCTCCTTTATCAAGTTATCTTGCACCTATTTTCAGACGCTGAGCAGATGCTAAGTAGGTTATTCAGTTTGTAAACACAGATAATTATACATTGAGATGTTTTTCTTGTGTTGTTACGTGCGTGAGCCATTCTTTATACTGGGTAATGAATGCATCTGTTTTTCCTGAGATTATGTTGTTTCATCTATATCCAAACTGATTGTTATGTTTTTCCCTGCTGAAAAAAAAATCATACTTGAAAAAATATTTTGCATGAATTTCTGTGCTTAAACAGTGTAAAACTAGAAAACCTCTGAATCACTGCTAGTATTTGAACTCCTTAAAATGTTTAAGGATTACTCTTTTAACTGGCCATGTGAGACTTGACTATGTCCAGCTGTAAGAAAGGGTTTGCTTACATAAATAAAAATCTACAGAATATCTTCCAAAGCTAGCAGTAGATTCTGTGGAAGATTCGCTAATGCTAACATTTACTTCAAATCTAAATCATTATAGGTAATTAGATTAGGTTTTCAAAATCTGAGAAGTCTTCAGCACTTTGTGATTTTCTTGCCAAGGGAAATATATTTTCAGCTTAGCCAAGTTATGTGACTGAAAGATGCACCAGTTATCTGTGTCATGGAAAGTGTCAGAAGTATTCCAACCAGATATTTACTCCTTAATGGGCATGCTAGTAGGTTAACTATGCCTTCTGTAAGGGTCTTGAGTGCATCACAAGCTGAAAACACCACCATCTCTCTTCCAAAGTCCAAGAACTTAAATCCTTGTTGTTTCCAACTTGGAAAATGTAAATATAATGAAAATGAGAAACTAACTGTATTGCCTAGACAGGATTATTTAGGGTATTAAATTAATGTGTCATTTTTATTCTCATCTTAGTTTTGGCAGGGAGTCCTTCAAAGAGGTGTTTAAAATATACACATTCATCAACTTGTGGTACCACAGATTTTAGAAGAAAAGTGATGCATGACAAAGTTACAGATGTTTGCATAGTTGTTTTCAGGGTGGTTTTGTATTTTGCTGCTATTTTAGAGTCTGTTTTGGAAAGACCAAGGGAAAAACATGTTGACATTGCTGTCTGGCACAAAGAAGAAGTCGGGATTGCTCAAACAGTGCCCTTTGTAGACAGTCAAGTACTGACAGAATGAGATAATCAGAGTACCTCAACAGGCCTATCTTTGCAATTATAGTGAACTTCTGTTCCACAAATCAACTTACTCTCCCTACTTCCTCCCTCTTTCCTTCGTCTTGTTTGTTTGTTAGTTTTAAAATTAACCTAGGCTAAGACTGATTGAATCCAGTCAAGAGACTTCTAATAAAATTCTCCTAATTTTTAAATGTTTCTTTCTATAGTGATGGTTCAGGATGAGGCTTTTATCTGGTTTTTTTTCACTGCCAAATCAAGTGGGATTCTAGCATGGTGTATATATATATTTTAAATTTTTTTGCATCTAAATACATATTTATAGGCTCTATTTCCATAAAAAGTAGCTATTTCTGATCAGTGTACCATGTATTTTTATGTAAATTTTGCTGATAAACAATAATGTTTTATAAATGGTTTCCTCATGGCAATTCATTTGAGAGGTCTTCAAAATGATTCAATACCTTAATCTGAGCTGAAAAGCATTAAGCTGAGAAAAAGTATTTTTTATGTAAAATGATACAAGAAGCTTGAAAGTAGAGGGAAGGGTAAGAGATAAGACTAATTATCTGACATGAGCATGCTGTGAGCTACGTAATGGTGAGTTTCAGGTTTCCCTCTAAGAGTCTGTAGGGATGAATCCAATTTTACTGAAGTTCCTTCTTCTGATCATTCTTCCAATAAAAATGCTGAAGAAAATCATACTTGCATAGATACAAGAAATTTGTAATTTTTTAAGGTTATAATCTATTAGTTGGGCCTGACAGCTCTTTTAACTTTAGGACTTCTGTTGCAAAATATGGAATAATTGATAAAAGAAAAAAAGAAATTTCCATTAACAAAAATTATAGGAAATAAAAGACTTTTGGTTCATGTTTTCAGTGCAGTGAACACAATTTGTGAAACTGTGCTGAGGATCAGATTGGGTTTCCCTGTTTGATGAAATATAGAAACAATTTTAAAAGCTAGGCTGTGCATGCTACCTGAAAGATTTAAAGCTACATTTTGGTTTGTTGTGAAATAAGGTACTGAAAAATTCTGTTTCCCTTAGCTACTTTGAAGGTCTTGGGTTAGATCTCTAAGTCATAGCCATTGAGGAAATTAAAATAAAATGTGAATTTCTTGTAATAGCTGTCTCTCTGCTTTCCAAACTTAGTGATGGAGAACCTAGTAGGGGTGATACAGCAGAGACAAATTTTAGTTGATGAGCTGAGAGGAAGCATTTTAGAAGACAGTTTCACATGGCTTCCTACTTATGCAAAATGTCTTAAATAAATTTTAGTTGCAGGGCGGTGTTCATTTTCCCCACAACCAAATTAATATTAAAGGAGAAATGGTAATTAGACTTGGAAGTTAGAACTACTGCAACACCAACTTAATTTTTCACGATCTGTCTCTTTCACAGTAACTCCTCAACACAGATGTTACTTCATGAAGGAACATCTTTAATTGCCTCTTCCCTAGAATTGTTCCCTGGCCTTTCAACATACAGCTACTTCTGTGCCTTAGAAATCCTGGTTATGGTCTGCCTTCCAGCCCTGGGAACTATAAAACAAGGAGGGAGGGAGTGAAGGAGAATGTTCCTCCATTAAATTTTGGACATCTAAATTTAAAAAAATTTTGAATGAGTCTGAAGCAGTTGCAAAATGAATAATCCTAAAGGTAACCTGAGCAGAAAAAAATGGTGTTTAGATTCATTTTACATAGAAACTTATTGTTCTTTTCTGACACGAAATGATAACTGCAGTCCATTAATGATTTAACTGGGTTCTAAATTCATCATGGTAATTTATTCACTTACTTGATCCCGTATAACAACCTTCTGTTTTTAGGAGTGATTTGGTTAAAACATACAATTAAATTACAGCTAATTTAATGAATTAAACATGACTGTGACCACAAATGGAAAACATATTTTTAACTGTGCTCTTCCTATAATAGCTGATGCTTACCTGACATCCACATTAATTTTTTTCCAGTTATTGAAGAATTATCAGAAGTGGAGAATTGAATGCCCAGAAATAAGTGCAGATTTACAACCATCTTCTGTTCTTGGTCTTTTGCAAGCTGGCTATCATGGGGTCCTAAGGTCAAGAGACCCACATGGAAGCAAAGTCCTAATATACAGAATTGGTGAGTGACAAAATTGCTTGGAACAGTTTCACACCTGATTCTGACACTAAAGTTTTTGGGTTTTGTTTGTTTGCTTTGTTTTGTTTTGTGGTTTGTTTATTTTCTAATTATCACCATTTCAGCAGCAAACCAAAAAATATTTTATGGGTACAACTGCAGGGGTTGATGAAGCTAGATCATATCAGAATATCTTAACTAGACAGGTAATATATTTATGTTCCTTGCTAGAAATGCATTTACATTAATATAAAGGTGAATTTACTGAGCTATAACAGTTAAATAATTTTACTTATATATTGGTATGGCTAATGCTATACGATGCCTTATGAAGAACTTAATTTTCTTCTCAGTGAAATTCTTGTGGCATCAAAAGAATCTTGAAGGTTAAAATTTTTAAGATTATGTGGGTTTTTGGCTCTGAGTGTCTCAAAAATCATTTGACTTCATGTAAATTTTCAAAGCCATGGGCTAAGGCAGTGGTACTGATGCAGATGCAACACAGAGTGGGGAGAACACAAAGATGTACACCTAGTTATGTATCAATGTTCAGTTTAGGCTTGGATGAGCAGTTCACCAAGCTTTCATTGTTTACTTGTAGCCAAAGAGCCCTAGCTAACAAGACTTGGAAAATGCTTGATGCACCTCCCAAAAAATATTTTCAAAACATACATAATTAAATGAACACCATATTTCTTTATGCTTGTTTTGGACAGAGGCTTTATTTTTGCCAGCTTTCAAAGAATTGTCTTATTATCCCTTGGTCTAGTAGATAGTTGTGCCCTCTAAAGCTTTCATCTAGGGTTAAGGCTCATCCCATGCAATTTTTTTCTCAGGCTTCAGAAGAAAAATAAGTGAGATTCACTGAATCATGCCAAAATTACAGTGGTGAAAAACAATTATAATAATTGATTGGATTGATGATTGCAGCTTCTGCTAGCATGACTGTTACTGAATTGTACCTTGTACTGGGTCATTGACCCATAGGTCAAAGGTAGAATATGCTACATTACATGGTACCATCTACTAAAAGAGCATCAACGATGAATGAGAGAGCAGGCACACAAAGTAACTTATTCACTGGCAAAGCAATTTATTTCAGGAACTTTGTTCTTGCTGGGTAATTCTTGTTCCTGAGAAGGACATTAGAAGCCATAGGAAGAAAAAGTGCAGGTGTATGGGGTTTTCTGATGGTAATGCAGGGTAATCTATCTTCTCTTCAGGACAATGGGATCCCAGTTTATTTACAGCATATGATGTGTTTCGTGTAAGTCTCATCACATCTGAACTCATTGTAAAGGAGATCGAGACTCAGCGAAATGGAGTCAAGGCCATCTTTGACCTTCAAGGGTGGAGATTTGCTCATGCTTTTCAAATCAGTCCAGCAGTGGCCAAGAAAATTGCTGCTGTTCTCACAGTAAGTATGACATAATGCTTTATGCAGCTTCATTGCTATGACTTCCAATTTTTCCATCTCTTCCAAGCAATCATAAATTTTTCTTCTGCAGGCCTTCTCAGACTATGCAACTAAGAAGAACAAAATCCTAAATCCTTTACAAGTTGTGCTTGATTTTACTTAAAATTTATTCTTCCACAGCAGTAAATGCCCTCTAACATCTGGTATTTTATAAGAACTCCACCAACCTGTTACAACATGACTGGAGGAGCAGATGAAGCCCAGTTTTGGAAGGATCTCTGTTTGTTATCCTGTTTCATCTCTTCTCTTCCATTCTTTTGTGCATTATCTCAATATTTAAAGCATCTATTCCTGGCTCAAAGAAAACAGCATGCACTGCAAGCAATTTAGATCAAGACACTCCTGACTTCTTACCAATATGGATGATGCTTATGTGATCTTCCATCTGCCAGGAACGGGATGTACAATCTTTATAACCTGTATAACTTTCTGCTTGCTTTCTTCCCCACAACATGAGTATTGTGCAAATCACTGCTACCTTACCTCCTATTTTTCACAAAACTTCTCAGGATTTTACTGTCTCTAAGGATTATTCCTTTCTGCCAAATTCAGTTGAACCTTGCCACTGGATTTGAGAGAAAAAAAAATTAAAGAAAAAAGGGGACAGAGAATTGACAGGCAAGCTACAGTGTAGTTCTATCATCTTATTTTTCTTCAGAAGTCGTGCTGAAAGTCAGTAATAAAATTGTTAGCCTGTGATGTGGAAATGAGCAAGGGAGATAATCTCTTGCTCTGATTTGGTAAGGTTCATATCTGAGATTCAATCAAAGCTTAGTCATTGAATTAATATCATCAGAACTTCAGATGTTCTTCCTCTCTGGTATCTACTGTAAAACTTTATTGAAACCATTAGGTATTCCCAACTTTGCACATCTAGAGTAAGAACTCTTGGTGTTATGCAGTCTTGGGCCAGATCTCATGAAAGCAGGACTAGTGAGAGTGTTTCAGTTGATTTCTGAGGTGGTAAACAGATTGCTGGTCAATTTTTTAACCTTGAAATAGAGCAGAAAGGAAGCAGAATAGGATTTGCAAGTACACCTAAAGGTTTAAATCCATTATATCAAAGCAGGAAATTCTTTGACTATGATGTTTCCATCTCGACCTATTTCTGATTTGTTCAATGTTTTTCAAACTTCTAAATGATTATTTTAGCTATGGAAAAAGAAAATTAAAAATTGTGTGTTTCCAGTGCTCTTTTCTAAGAAGAGAAAGAATTTTAACTTTTTTTTTGTGTGTGTATGTGTGTCCCCTGATTAATTTCCTCACTTTTAGCTGGGTTTGTAAATTTTATCCAGAGATTTTTAGTGTTGTTCAGTATCATAGAACCATAGAATCATAGAATATGTTAAGCTGGACTCATCAGAATCATCAAGACCAACTCCTGGCCCTAAGCAGGACACCCCAAGAGTCACACCATGTGTCTAAACACTTCTTGAGCTCTTGTCTTTGAGCTTGGATCTGTGACCACTTCCCTGAGGAGCCTGTTCCAGTGCCCAACCACCCTCTGGGTGAAGAACTTTTCCCTCATATCCAATATAAGCTTCCTCTGACACAACTTCAGGCCATTCCCTTGGATCCTGTCTCTCTTCCTCTCACAAGGAAATTGCAGACTGTGATGAGGTTTCTCCTCAGTCTCATCTTCTCCAGGCTGAAAAGACTAAGTGACCTAAACCACTCCTCACATAACTTCCCCTCCAGACTCTTCACTGTCCTCCTGGCCCTCATTTGAAGCTCTCTAATAGCTTAATGCCCTTTTTATATTATGGTGCCCAAAACTGTACACAGTATTCAAGATGAGGCTGCCCCAGTGCAGAGCAGAGTGGGAAATGCCCTCCTTTGCCTGGCTGGAGATGCCTGATGCACCCCAGGATATGCTTAATGCACTCCAGAATATGCTTATAAGTAAAATTTAAGAAATCTTCGTTTTAACCCTGTGTTTTACTCAGGAAAAGTGTCTTGCAAATTACTATACTGTATCAAGAAACAGAAGTTAATAGAATGGAAGTTAATAGAAAGGAAGTATGTACTAAGGAATGGGAAGCATAGTATGAATAATAAGTGACATTATCTTGAAAAATCTGTTATCCTAGGCAGAAGTTGTTTTGTGAAAATCATGATAGTAGACTTTAAGTATATGATACTCCATAATGACATTAAGTAAACATACAAGCTGACAATTTTAAGGTCTTTATCATATATTAAAATCTAAAAGGAGTGGCACCAAAGAAATGTGTTGGCTTTGGGTTTTTTCTTCCTTAGAACTATTGAACTAATGAGGAGATATATTTGTGAGAAGTACCATTTTTATAAGCAGAAAACATCTGCTTCAGAGGTAGTAGCAGGTGGGATATGAAGCGAAGCTGTACTTTCCCCGTTGTGCAAAGCTTGATTTGAGCACTGCCGTATTTTCTTTTAAATTTCAACGATCTGGAACTTTAAATGAATGCAAGTAGAATCCAAGTTGTTTTATATTATAAAAGGCATTATAAATTTCATTAAAACAGTAATCTTGTTGTAAAGCTGAACTTCTGGCTTGGCCAAATTCCTAGCAATTTCAAGGCTTATCTCTAAATTATGAATATAACTTATATGGCTTAGTTAATATCTTCAAGACTTTATATATATTTATGTATTATGCTTCAGGCTGTAAATTGCCAATAAAAGCACATAGCTAGATAGCTTTTTAAAAAAAATTAGTAGCAGAATCTTGTGAAAAATTGTACTTTAGAAGAAAGGTTGAGCACAAGGTTTGCGTACAGTACTTATGTGCAATTTTTTGTTTTTCTGTTTGTTTGTTTTTAATATTCAATCTCAGCTCATACTGAGATTTTAAAAAATGGTGAGATTTTTACTTGTGATGGAAGGAACAAGATACAATTTTTCTAAATGTTGCTCTTAATTTACACTGCTACAACACTACAAAATGCAGGAATTGGGAAGGTCAGAATGAATTCTTTAACCATGGACTAGACAGTTTTCACAGGCTTGTCCTTATTAATAGAGGTGCTTCAATAATATTTTCTTTTTCTTATTCTATTTTTCATGTATGCTGACAGGATTCCTTTCCACTGAAAGTTCGAGGTATCCACTTGATTAATGAGCCTTTATTCTTCCACCCAGTCTTCGCTCTAATTAAGCCTTTTCTCACTGAAAAAATAAAGCAACGGGTGAGTGCACACACATATTTCTTTCTGCCACAAAGCCCTTATATGACAATCTGCAGCATTTTCCTTAGGCTCTGTTACTCCTGAGTACGGAAAAGCATAAATCATTTCTGTTTGTTAGTGCCATGCAGACCTCCAGAATCTAACAGTAAAGCATTTGCAGTTATTAATAACATGAGAGTCACAAGTGGTGCTGTTATCACTGCTCTAAAGATAAAAAATACTGTGACACAAAGAGGTTAAATAAGTTGCTTTGGAGGTCACATAATAATTCTTCTGCAGAACTAGAAATAAATAGGTCCTGGATTTCCTCGTACTCTGCTTATAAATGATAGAGCAAAATGATCACTGAACAGTATTTTATGGTCCAAGTTGTGCAAAATTAGTAGAAGACAACTGTTTAGCTCTGACAGACTTCCAGAGGCATTTATGTGTCAAAAATTGGTCAGACTTAATTTCTAAATTTTTTTCCAAATAGCTCCTCTAGTTGCTTTAAATAGTTTTGCAGTTATAGATCTGCAAATATATTTGTATTTGGATGCAAAAGCATGCCAAGGACTACAGTTTATTGCAGCATAGGAAAAATATTGGAGTTTTCAGCTGGCTCAAAAGTGAAGTGGTAACAGCAGGACTGAGGTATAAAATAAGCAGCCCTGCCTATTGCTATTCCCGTTCTGAATCCTCCTTTTCTCAGCACATGGACCTTGGGTATTTGCAATAGCCACTGCACACCAGAACAGTAGATCTTAGAAAAGTATCAGACTGGAAGTAATGAACAAGGCTTCAAAATAACTACAGTAAAGCAAGAGAAGAACCAAACCTACAGTATTGCCAAGGTTAAAGTAGTCCAGAGTCTAATTCCAGTTGGAACTAAAAGATAAGAACTGATACATAGATTCTGTTGAGTATCTTCCTTGACACCTGTCTGAACCTACATATATACTACATAATCTTGTTTTTAAATACATGTGGCAGGACCAGATAGTAATGGCCATGAGCCAGACACGGCTCTTTCCTTCGAAATGACTGAAGGGCAAGTACAAGATAGCATGATGAAACAAATCATCAGTCTTCTCATGGTTTAGCTCAGTTCAGCAGTTTGGATGTAGTGTTTACTCTCATCCGCGTTGCTAAACCAGTCTGGAAGATGTGTGTAGTTAGTTTTGGCTCCCATGCTCATCCTGTGTCCTGTCAACACAACAGGATACAAAACACAGGTAGGTAAAATGCAGTTCTCAGGTTGTAGTCCATCCTTCAGTAGCCTTCAGATTCAGAGCAGGACAGAGTTTGAGCACCTAGGGGAAAATCACAAGGGTAATTCCTCCTTTTAAGGAACTTGTTATGAACAAATGCACTTAGTTGAACCAAACTGGTGGGTTCAGCTCTTGCACTGAGATGCTTTGCTGCCTGTTCTAACTCAATAGTCTAGCATTCATAACCAAGTAAATGCTTTTAATATTTTGGTTTAGGTGTACATGCATGGAAGTAACTACTTGCAGAGTCTGACGGAACACTTCCCTGCCAGCATTCTCCCACAGGAATATGGGGGAGAGGAAGTCTCCATTGAAGAGCTGGCCAAGGAATGGACTGACTTCATAATGGCATCTTCAGATTATCTTCAGAGCATTTCTCTGGTTGCCTAGGAATAACCTTAATAGAGTATTTTATCAGTTCCTGAACACTGGAATTGGAAATAAGTTTAATATGAAAACTTCCATTGTGAATGAAACCAGTATGTATGTCTTTGCAAGGCACTCACTGAATGTTATATTGGCTGCACTTTTATACTAAATGGAGTCTTATCAGTTTGCATGTCTGAAGAGATTAATGAATTTTACATATTTGTTGCACTGTTTGTAGTTGAGTAACTTGTATGCCAGAAAGCTGAGTGCCTTAGATATCAGCTTGATACTGCTGCTGTTAGGTCTTTGGAGACAATTCATCTGTAATAATGCAGTCCAGAACCTTACACTTAGCTCATGTATCTTGGTTTGTCAAGACAAAAGGATAAAGAACAAAGAACAGACTGTGAACAGGGTGGCTTGATGCAAATATAAGACTACAGGGATAATTAATTTACAAGGAGTGAAGAGGCTGCTTTTTGGATTGATTCTCAGGGAAAAATGCTATTTTGTTAGTTTGTGTCGAATTGAAAATTAGTCAGCAATAGTGAGACATTTGTGTTACTCTATGTGCCGCTTGTGCAGCTTCCCTTTTTGTGCTAATTAACAGAGTAACCTTCACGTTTTATAGAGAAAACACCACCCACATATTCTTCAAAGGGTGGTGTGAATCAGGAGGAGGAACTGGTGAAAGAGTCAAAACAACCCTGAAAATTCTTATTTTCTTTCTTCAAAGTGATACTGTCTGTGGACAACTATAAGCAACTCAGTTTATTACCCTTTAATCCCTAGTGTAGAGGACTAAAGAGGTCAAAAGTTTTTGGCTGTTTGCATTATCTGTTTGTTTGAAGGAGTAAAGTAGGTTAACCTTTGTGGATCTGAACTTTAGAAATTTCTGTTGTATGTTTTAAGGGTGCTTTGAGGTCACTGTGGACTTCAGCATAGGATATGCTTGGTATCATCATTTTATTTTCAGTACAGTAATTGACAGCTTGACAGTCTATTTGCTGCTGGGCACTGAAAGAAATTATTTTTAATTTCCAGTGACACTACATCTTCATTTTGGTAGGAGTAATAAAGAAAATCTCCATACTTACTGAAAACAGGGTTTTGTTTTGAAGGGGCATTGTTGATATATGAATACTGCATATGTGAAAGCTATCACTCATATTGCATAGCAGTATCATGCTGCAATCCCCTGTATTTAGTAATCTCAACCATTATTTTACTTTTCTCTCAACTTTCTCCTGAAATTTCTGTTAGTACTCCAACTGCTAGAATTCATTTACCCAGTTCTTAACTCTGTTTTGTTTTTGCATAAGCCCTATATATTTAAGCATTCCATATTAATTTTCCTATAAATAAATCCATAAAAATGCTTTTATCTCAGGTAGCTATAAATTATAATTTCAGTTATTTTGTAATCTTTAGGATATTGAAATGGTATGAAGGCATAGGAGACAGAAATGAAACTATCCTATTAGAAATGTCTTACTTTAGATCATGATTAGTAAAGCATTATTACAAGAGTCATTGGAAACTATTCTTTTTAGCAAGATGAACATCTATGAAAGACTATGAGAGTACTTGTTAGTTGTAGTTTCTTCTGCTGTGGTAAGATCAATGCCAGAAATTCTTTCAAAACTGACAACTTTTCTCCTTTTCTTCCAATTTCCGAATTCTCTCAAGTGCCTTTTTCATTTTTCTTTTTCAAAATATTTTTGATATGGGGCCTAAATTTAAAGAAACCTTTTTCAGATATATGATTCCATGAAAATGTATTTCATATCTATTCCTTTTTCTCAGATTGAACTATTTTGTGATAAAAAAGCTTCTTAAATAGAGGAGTTCGATGAACTGCAAATTCTTCTTTATAAGAAAATAGACTAAGTAGTCAGGTATCTGGCAATTGTTCAAGTGTGTAACTCAAGTTCCAAGCAATTTACCAACTGGAGAACTGAAGCTTATTGTCTTAATATTACAGTCCTTCAATTTTAATCTGTGAATGTAAACTGCACAAAGGAATGCACCATGTTTCAGTGAACAAGAAAATTTAAACTTTTCCTATGAAACCAGTCTTTGATTGCTATTGGTTTATGTAGCAGAAACTTCATTTGACTGCATATGTATATGCATATTTAGCTGGGGCTTTTTAATCTTTATTTGGACTTCACCAGCTCTACGAATATAAAGTCCTAAGTGTCTTCAAAAATACTCTGATCCTGTTATTAAGTGGTAGCGTGTTTTGCATATCTCAACAGTTAGAGCACTGAGTGCAGTTATTTTTTCCTGAACTGTTAATTATTTTTTAATGTTTACATATTATATAGGAGGTGGGAACTCTTAATTGTCATTGCTGCTAATAATAAGGACATAAAATAATTGGAACATTTACATAATGAATGGTGTAGATATTGGTATGATGTGTGGTAGTGTTGCAGCTTCGAGCAGCAGCCAACAAAACAAAGATCCCTAAGTGCATTATTCTTTATAAACATTGGGAGTGCCTCTAAAAAAAAAAAGTTCCTGTTAAATGCTGCAATTATAATTTACTACTGACTGTAAGCACTATGTAATGCAGAGAGTTTTTTTAAGATTTCTCTCTCTTTTTTTTTAATGTATTAGCACATTTTAATTAATAAACCCTTTCTGGTTGAACTAGCCTTGTCTGTCACTGGTACATGTGATGTCTTAAACTTTAGCTTTCATGTTTTTCAGATTCTGTGCTGCCTAGGGGTGTAGTTCTGAGCCTCATATTAGGTATTAGTAAGCTCTCTTCACAGAGCAGGCAGAAAAAACAAATCCTTTCACAGATGGAGACCAAGGACAACTGTTACAAGTTTTCAGGCCCAAAAACATAAACAACGGTGGACCAAAGAGAGAAGACAAGAAGGATGGGGCTTCATAACCTGAAGCTGTAATTGGACAATTAAATCTATTATGCAAATGGACTAAAACTTTAAAAAGTGTGAAACCTCTTGACTGGTCGTCCATTTTGTGACCCTTTTGGGTCCCCCTTGGGTGCAGCCCTGGCCAGGCTCTTGTCCTGCCCAAGGCATCCTTTAAGGCCTTTTAACAAATATCTACTTTATTCTCTAGCTCTGTCCGGCCTCCGTTTCAGGTCAGCCTTCCCAAGGCCTCACAAGCGCCGCTTTCCCCGCGCGGGAGGAGGCTGCGGATGGAGCGGGGGCTGTGTCCGGCGGGGGGCAGCGAGCCGGGACTACATTTCCCAGCGGGCCGCGCTGCGGGCGGGGGCGGTCCGGCAGCTGCGTAGCGCAGGGGCGGGCACGCAGCCCAGCCGGCAGCCGTGCCCGCAGGCGAGGCGAGGCGAGCCGCGCTCCCAGCCCTGCCGTACCCGGAGCCGTTGGCTGTGCCCGCTGGTGGCCATGGGGCACCTGGCAGGGCTCGGTCCCGTCGCGGCCGCCGCGCTCGTTCTGCTGCTGCTGCGCTGCGGCTCTGCCGCCTCCCTGACGCGGCGCGACCTCCCGGCGGAGCGCAATGACAGACCCATCATCGGTAAGGGGCCGAGGGGCCGCCCCGCACCCTGCCGCGGCCGTGCCGGGGGAGCGAAGCGGCTCCCGGAGCGCAGGCTTGGCTGGGGCTGTTACCAGCAGCGTGGCGCTGTACATGCTTTCGCTAAAAATCAAGCTGACTTGAGGGAAGTTGCGGTGCTGAGCAGTCATAGCAGGGAAGCCGAGGCTTAGTCAGGTAATGTGTGTTTGTGTGGTACCCTGTGACGGGCGCCGTAATTGATGTCCCGTTGTCTCGGTGCCTGCAGTTCCTCTGGGCATTAAATATATCGCTTCCAGCTGGCGTGTCGGAAATGGGAGCTTAATTAATTAATTAATAGGAGCACGAGTCTTAGGAGGAACGGCTGAGGAATCTGGGGTGGTTTGGACAGGAGGAGAGAAGGCTCAGGCGTGACCTTATCGCTCTTTACAATTGCCTGAAAGGAGACTGTAGCCAGGTGTGGGTCGGTCTCTTCTCAGCAGCTAGCAATAGGACAAGAGGAGAGAGTCTTAAGCTGCCTAGGGGAGGTTTGGGTCAGACATTAGGAAGAATTTCCTCACAGAAGGGGTGATTAGATGCTATAATGGACTGCCCAGGGAGGTGGTGGAGTCATCATCCTTGGAGGCGTTTAAGGAAAAACTGGCCATGGCACTTGTTTCGTGGTCTAGTTGACATGATAGTGTTCATTCGTAGGCTGGATTTGATGATCTCAGAGGTTTTTTCCAACCTATTCGATTCAGTGATTTTGTGACTTTTCTTTCAATGTGTAGCATTTGCCATTTGTATGGTGCTAATTTTCTTCCTTGGGCCTGTCAGGGATATTGGCGCAGGAATGTCACTTCGATGAGTACCAGCAATTTGGAAGATCTTATATTGCAGCTTCATATGTGAAATTTGTGGAATCTGCCGGTGCTCGAGCTGTGCCAATAAGGTACATTTCTTTTTTTATTCTTAGCAGTGGATAATAATTGCGTTGTGAAATGTATGTACCATTTTAGAGGCACAGAAGGTAGTTCTGCTGCTTTTCTGAGTGTTTATTGCTCCTCAAAGACCATTTGAAGATGCCACAATTCTCGGAGAGTTTCGGAAACCGGAATAAAAGCAGAGTGGAACATGCACTTTTTAATACCTCTACTTACATTTCTAGTATTTCTTTGAAAATTTCTAATTTTTTTTACCAGTAAAATTGCCTTCTGTAGTTTGCATGCATGGTTTTTGAAGTTAGCTATATTCAGTGTACAGTGTAGTGCTCCACCAACACACATAGATACCTACATCTTTTTTTCACATTTTGTAGCCCCAGAATTTAGGGAATCAAGGAAGGCTATCAGTACTCCTTTCAGAAAACAAAGTCCAGTTCTGTTCAAACTATGGGTCACTATCTCCTTGTATTTTGGTTGTGTGGTAAAAAGTAGCAGAGTAAGTACAGCTGACCGTACTTCATACCAACGCTTAGCTATAAAATATTAAGTGCACTGCAACCTGATAATAAAATTATAGAATCAGTACTTAAAAACAACACTAATACAGCTACAAAAAATAAAGTAGGATGTATCCACACAGTTTAATAAGAGCACCACTTAAGTGCCTGAATTAGAAACCAGCATTCCTCACATAGCTGCTGGAGCTTTCAGGATATTTGTTGACCAGAAGCTTCACCGATGAATGGATGCTTCTAATTCTGGCAATTAAGTTACTTGCAGCAAAGCTGAACACTTTCTCTTACACCCAGCATATCAGTTCTGCAGAAATGTGGCCATCTGTGCTGGTTTTGGCTGGGGTAGAGTTAATTTTCTTCACAGTAACTGGTGTGGGAGTGTGTTTTGGATTTGTGCTTGAGCACAGGGTTGATGATCTAGAGATGTTTTTGTTATTGCTGAGCAGGGCTTACAACAGAGGCAAGGCCTTTTCTTCTTTTCGTGCTGCCACGCTGGCAAGGAGGCTGGGGGTGCATGGGTGTGACCCACTGTTTGCAGCTCTGCCCTTCTTGGAGTCAGTTGGAACCGGAGTTGCCGGTCTGCAGGAAATAATAACCATTCCATTCATGTAAATAGTAAATTTTTCAAGTGTCTTGCAAAAGGGTCTCAGAGTACCTCATCAGGAGCTCTACCTGACAGGGCCTTATTTTCAGTCTTGTGAGTTGAGCTGTTTCAAGTGAAATGTTTCATTTGATTTGTGTCCATTTTACTCTGTTTAAAGCATGCCTTCTGCATATTTTCTGTCTGTCAGACATTTCTGTTCAATAGAGATGATATTTTCATGGCCAAATATATGTATGTCATATGTATTCTATAATTATTTTTGGTGTTTCAGATTAAATCTTACAGATGAAGAATATGATAGAATATTCTACTCTATTAATGGGTAAGTCTTGAGCACTGATTTTCTATTGAAAGGCATGATGGTTCTGTTTTTGAGCTCTGCTGTGTTGTCAAGAACATTGTCTTTCTGCTCTTGAGAGGTTGTGCTGGGTGCTGCAGACATGAAAGTATATTCTAAGACACAGAATTATTTCATCCAGTATTGATGTGCTGCCTTTCCTTCCTTGAAGAACACGTCAGATAACCTGCAACAGTGCCAAGGTTCATCTTGGCATTCCCTTGTGTTTGCAGACAGGGAGAAGTGGCATTATAGTTATGAGCAATTTTGCAAGGGAGATACTTGACTTCCTCTTTGTTAATTTTTCTGTTTTCCTCATTTGATCTGTCACCTTCATTTTGATGTTTAATAGCACTTGCTTGGTATTTCACCCCTGTTTCTACCCTTTCTTCCCTCTTTCAGTCCTTTTCATATCTCGTGTGTTATAAAAGTTTCTGATTCCCAGTTTCTTCTACTCTTTTCTCCACATATGTGCTCTCTCTTGCTGTTTGAATGATCTGTCTTGCCTGTTGTAATTCTGTCTTAGGTCTTTGTTAGAAAAACTTCCTGGTTTTCAGGGGATCTGTGGCAACTGGCCACCCTTCTGTTCTTCCTTTTCAAATGCTAGATAACGTGATCTTGCCTAACAGATTTTATTGTAGACTAAACAAAGTGAAAACCTTTTATGGTTTTTTTTTAGCCTTGTGCTGAAAGTGCACTTCAGAAGAGTAAAATCAGCTGATGCTACACTTCACAGCCGTGGTGGTGGGTGACGCCAGAGCATGTGATTGGGCTACTTGTAGTCATGAGATGAGCATCTTAAACCATTAATACATTTGTTAAGCTTATGCATATAGCTAGAATGTTAATCAGCATGTGTAGACCTTGGCTGTCTGGGAAGTGCACTGTCCTCCTACATCAACATGCCCTGGACACTAAGACGTGGATATTTGCACTCTTGTGCTATAAGTGAATGTAGACAGTGATGCTTTTCTCTGCTGTGTGCTGTTGGAGACAGAAATGAATAATTTCCTCCCTTTCTCATGGCTACCAGCTTCACTTTGGTTGCCAAAAGGGCTTTCCACCGGTGGGGTCTCTCATTGTTTCTACTTCACCACCTATGTCAGTGCAGAAGAAAGTGTTTGGCAAGTAGATCCATCTTCTTTGTCCTTCTCTCCTCGCAGTCAGAGGTCAGTTGAGTTTATATTATGTAGGTGAGTGAGGATGGTCTGTATTTCCCTCTGTGGCCCTCCACTGTCACCTGTTGGCTTCCACAATAAAACTGTGTGTAAATAACAAAAAGGAGCTCTGGAGGGAATGACTTTTATTCTGTGGAAGTTCAGAATAAGGAGGAGGTAACACTGATCTTTCATATTGTTCTTTGAATTTGGAAATTATTTACTATTACATGCTACCTTCTTCAAATCATGAAATTTACTATAGTAAAGATGTAATTTTATGAATGTGCTCCTGAGGTAGCCATTGAAATGCCCAGTGGAAATCATCAGCTCTAACCAGGTAGTGATACTGGAATACACGTTGTTGCATTTCAATCTGCTTATGACAATGTCAAGCCATTATCATTGCTACTTAATGGGTTATTTCCTTTTTGCATTAGCAAAAATGACAATCAGTTTTCCTAATTAGTATAGTCCAGGTTTTGGTTTGCATAGGTGAATTTTCTGCCACTTCCAGGTAAAGAGCACCTTATTTGTCTAATTAGATCTCTGAAGAATTCTATAATCTGGCCTGTTTTGAAAATACCTTCAGCTGTATTAATTTTCAATGTTGACGCTGGGAAGTAAAATTTTTTTGTATTTTTATGCATATTACTTTTCCACCAAATACTTGATGGCTTTTACATGAGCCTGCATTATCCACTTTAAAAAAAGCCCTGGTCACAAGGGTTCAAATGCATATTTGCTCTGCATATGCTTAGGATCATTTGAGATGTTATTTGTTTCTAACTACTTGTTAGTATCTCACTGATACAGATTGCCATTTTCAGAGCATGAAATGTAGAGGAAATCTTACACCCATTTCAGTAAAAAATCAACAACTAATGGATGTGACTAGAGCAAATCCACTTTCTGCAGCAGTGAGCTAAGGAGTGCTCACACATCCAGTTTTGTTGGTTCTGCAGGCACTGTTCCAGTCACAGCCAGAAGAGGCTTCCTTTATTTCATGTTACTGTTTCTTATGGTACATGAATATTTTCCCTGTCATCATGTGCCTAGGTGAATTCTCTGCTAAACTGTGCTGAATCTTTTTCCTCTGTGGTGTTTTTTTTTGGGGTTGGGGAGCCACACAGGGAATTGCCATTCCTGACTATATTTTGTGGTGGAAAAAGCTTGTGCACTATTTCTTTGAAATTGTCCCTGAGATTGTCTTCCTTAGCTCTGTGGGATCCTGTATGACCAAAAGTTATGGTCACATGTACTTTTCTTCCTTTTTGATAGGAACTTTCTGATCTTTGTTGTCTCCAATAAGAAGGTCGCTATGCCAGTGCTGCAATTCTATTTTTCTGAAACTGAACAGAATGAATTGAGATTTGGGCTGGAATTTTAAAGTGGTAGTGAGTGCTAGCTGAGAGTCAGGATAGGAAATGACAGTCATGGCTTGCAACCCTTTTGTATACCAGCTGAAATCTGGTGTGTTTTACGTATTTTCTGTTTACTTTCTTTTTCCATATGTTGCATTAGGATTGATCTATACTTTGTGATAGAGTAACCATCCTTCAGTAGGAGAACACAATGAACACTAGGATTAAGTTAAAGCCTGAAACACCTAAACTTAACTGTCTGCCTATGCACTAGCTGTCCAGACTCACATAATTAATGAAATGCTAGCCAGTACAGTCAGTGGAACTGACAGGGCTCTTTGACCTACCCACCACTCTGGAAAACCTGTTCGAATCTCCAGTGACTCTCCTATCTAGATCCTTGCTGTCCATAATGGGAGAACAGATGCCTGTCTGTAGATTTCTGAAACCTACACCTAAATTGTGCCCTTAAAACTGCTATCAGACATTTCTCTCTGTACGTTGTCCAAGTTTTGGGTTGATCACTGTTGCTAATCATATTCTTGCATGTTGCCTTGCAGGGTACTTCTTCCAGGAGGTGGTGTGGATCTTAAGACTTCAGAGTATTCAAGGGTTGCTAAGATATTTTACCACAAGGCCTTGGAGGTAATTACTAAGGAGGTTCTTGCTATTATCACTGTTCTGAGATCAAAATGACAGGTTGATATTTTTCATGGTTTTGCACTGTCATTCACTGGGTTAACTGAAAAATAGGTAGCTTATTTCTTGCTTCTACATAGAACTTCTGCATTAATAGCTTAAGATTCAGACTTGTGACACCCACTCCTGTTACATGTTGCATTATGGTTTAAACTCCAAAGTTCTTCAGTGAGAATGGTATTGTTTATTCATTGTACCTGGGGCTTTATGGCTCTGTAAGAACTTGGCAATGAGGAGCTGCTCTTCTGCCTTTGCTGCCGACTTACCAACAGCAGGCAAGGAAAGTGCAGGCAGTGGCATTCACAGGATCAGGCAGCTGCTGCAATTCAGTAGTTGAGCTCCCTTTACTCTGCAGTCCCCATGGCACCAATGTTTTTATTCTTTTGTCTGTCTTTATTTGTGGTGACTGTCTCTGTCTCACTCTTATGTGAGACAATTTCATTTGTCTCTCTGGAGCTGCTCACTCTGTGAATTGCAGCCTGTGCCTTGGTGTTCAGCACTGGGGCAAGGGTTTCTTGTGCTTTGTTGTACAATTATGAAATTATGTTGACATTTCACAATAAGGAACTGAACTGCCTATGTCACTTTATGATCAGAGAGACTGGTGTATTAGCTGATAAGTGTACTACCAGTGACTGAAAGGCAGTAAATAATATTCACTTCATCCTAGGTAGTAACCCTTTCTAACAAAGGAGAGACTTTTCTTTGCTGTTTGTGATAATTTTGTGTTTTGATTTTTATCTTTCAAATCTTAATTAATGCTACAAAATATTGCTAGTTTTACTTATGTGAGGTAAGCTACAATAGTCAAGAGTGTCTTTACAAGTACAGAATAACTGAATTTCATAATTTTCTAACACATGAGGGGACCTTTTCATTTGCAAATGTTCACAATGAGAAATTACTTTGCTCTGGCTCTGTTTTAATATGAAGAGATTATGTGAAATGCTAATCCCCATTCAAGTCAGTAGAATTTTGCTAAAAAGGCAAAAATCTAAATGAAATACTGTTTTCAAGCTCTTAAATTAGTTTTTAAAATGTGATTGAGTGTTGTGTCTTGAGTGTTGTGTTTATACATGCTTAGTCTCCAGGCTCTAGTTTATTTAAAAAATAAAAATGAGGGCCCTCAAAATCTTTCGGTTTCAATTGTAATTGGTTTTAAACTGTAGTTTATTTTTTGCCTTCAGTAGTTTTTAGTCCTCACTTGCAACTCTACTGTCTGTCTTCCGTGTAAGTTCCATGCCTCATTATACATTATGGGTGGTCATGAAGACTCTGCAGCCCTTTCAGCCTTCTTTCTGTACATCCTCCTTGTTTTGCTGTGTTAAGAAGTAGCTCTGTGGGCTTCTATTACTGTACTGTCAGTAACGCAGTAGGGGAACATTATTATTCTGAGCCTGTCATTTTAGCTTTCCCAAAAATGGCTTTGAGCAACAGCTCTTTCAGGGGTGGTGTGTGTTGTGGTATGCATAACTTAGAAATGTTTAGAAACAAGTTAAGAAAAACTAGTCAGATTTCACAAAAGCAGGAGTTCTGAAACATCCCAGTCTCCAAAATGTGCTTACTAACAGGTGTAAACCATTTAAAATGCAGATTTCTACTGCATGTGTGCACCAGGCTTAGCTATGTCACAAGAAACTAGTTGTGTTCTTAGTTTTCTGCTTTCGTTTTCTCATTTTTGCTTTTTTTCATATTGTTTTCACACTGACCTGCCAGTTTTTATTCTTTTGAAAATGATTGCCACTTTTTAATGTTGCTTAAATGTACATTTGTCTTTCTGGAACACAGGTGTAAACACACTAGTTAAACATAGAGGTGTGTCACGTAAGACCATAGTTATGCTGGTAGTAGGGTTCATGTTTTCTTCGTACACTTGGGTGGGCACAGACATTGCAAAGGTCCCTTGCTATGTGATCATAACGTGCTTCCTAGAAAAGTGTGAATTGTAATGAGTATGCTTTGCCTCAAAATGGTGACAGAGTCTTCTGTGTCCCTTCTAATGACTGCTTTTTTAAGAAAAAAGTTGCCATTTTAGGCCGCTTTCAACATTACTTGTAGAACAAACCAGTCCAATCAGTATCCACATTAGGCTCAGTTTGCTGCTTCAAAACACATACATATTCTTTAGCCTTCATATATTAGGAGATACTCTAAGGGAATCTGCTTATTTCAATTGCAGTTGAACTGTTATGGTTCCTGTGGTAGCAATTCATACTACTGCAGTAGTTATATTTCTCATCTATGCAAAAGAAAGTAAAAAGAGTAGGAAGTTCTTGTCAGTCTCTTTTCTGTACATTTTCATTAGTGTTTCCTTATGCTGTTGCTTTTATTTTGTAGGCTAACGATAAAGGAGATTATTTCCCAGTATGGGGAACATGTCTTGGACACGAAGAACTTACCTATCTCACAAGTGGTGAAATTTTACTTGTTCGTACCAAGACAAATGGTTTTTCACTCCCTCTAAACTTTACCTCAGGTGAAAAGTTCATTACATCTCATGTCTGAGTTTTGCTAAGAGGTGTTGTGTTTTGTTCATGATAAATATTATGGGCTGAATGTTTGTGAGGTTTCTGATGATTGCCTTCTGTTAAAATCTTTGTGATTAAGTTGCATTGACTGTTTTTGTAAAGTCAATGCTGCTGTCACTTCTTAAGCAGGGAAGTGAGCACAAGCCGTTTGAAACCAACAGCAGTCAGCAAAAACCAAAGCTGTGGCTCTTTGAGTCATTTGAAAATTTGTACCTGCAAAATAACATCTGCTCTTTGTTACCAAGTTGAACAAAATTCACAGGTTCAGACCCTATTAAGATTGGAGAGCAAGTGATTTGAAATTTTTCATGATAAATAGTAGCATTACTGTCCCATTTGAACAGTATTGAAATCACAGAGATCCCTTGAGATAAAGATGTGGCACTTGGCAGCACTGGCAGTAGACCATGGCCTCTGCTGATACTTTACTTTTTATGAGTAATCAAAAAAAATGTGGCATTCACAAATTCTGTCACTTGTGCTTATTGTGAGTGGAAAGGCTGCTGAAATGAGTGTCAAAGAATGATGCTTATTTTAGTGATAACTTTGCTACCTAAGTTGGATCCTCTCTGGGTCAAGACTGGTAGACAGTGGTAACAGCATATTGGAAACCTGTTGTAGCTATTTCACTGATATTTCTTGCAGGATATTCTAAAAACAATAAAGATTTACTGCCAAAAAAGTTAAATACAGCATTTTATGAATTGTCTTCTGTTGGTATAAGTCCATCTGAGACCAGTTTTGGTAATGGAAAATACTTTTTTTTTTTTTCTTTGTAATAGCTGTAAAAGACAGTAAAATGTTCAGGAATTTCCCTGATGATGTATTACATGCACTTGCTACTGAGCCATTGACATCAAACTTTCATATGTGGAGCCTCTCCATGGAGGTATTTGATCTTTTTATTTCCTGCATGCAAACACTTTTTTTTTTCAGTTAAAACTAGAAATAAATAAGCAAAAAACACCTTTTCCTCTTTTCTCTCTCCTTATCACAGAATTTCACCAATAATGAAAAGCTTCGTAATTTCTATAATGTTCTAACCACTAACACTGATGATGAAGTGGAGTTTATATCTACCATGGAAGGTAAGGAAATTAATTTCCTTTGGAAACTGTGACTAACAACCTAGTCCTTTAGGGATGGTGTGGCATGGATGTGGAATTCTTACTGCAAGTTGTTAAAGTAGCAGGGTGAGCATCCACCCTGTCAGTGCTCTGGCTGTGAGGAGCATTTCTGTTTGCAGGGATATTTTATCTTTTGAGTACTGTGAGCCTTATTTTTCCTCCCACCCACCTTTTCCGTTCCAGATATGCTGTTACACTTTAGCACTGGCATATTTGAGCACTGTGAACTGCACAGCACTTGTGCTGCAGTAGTTGAATCCCTCTCTGCGCAGCGTGGTGTGCCTCTGTCAAGCTGTGCTTTGCAGCTCCCTGCTTAGGCTTGTGTTTCCCTGGTGCTCTCTGTTTGCTGTATGGGAAGAGCACTCCAGGCTGCTGAGGGAACAGCAATATCCCTCATTACCTTAGCGGCAGTGCTGGTAATTGCCCTCGTCCAAAAGCCTTTTGCATGACTCGTTTGTCTGTTTCACACTGGGCTTGCTCAGCTCAGGAAACAAGTTAGCTCTTCAGGGAGTGTTTTATCTTGATGAGTGCACCACTAGCAGCCCTACTGTAGGGCCCAGCTGTCACCAATGGGATTCTTCTCTGTGGCATCCTGGCTGGCTTCCAAAAGAGAAGAGCAGCACTTTGATCAGCAAACCTGATAAGGCTAATGACAGGCATCACGGTTTATCACAGAGCAGTCATCAGCTGCTGTGCCGATATTCCCTGGAAGAGAGCTAGGGACTGACTCCCCCAGAATGTATCAGGCCTGGCTGGAGCAGATGGGAGCTGCCCCTGCATTGTCTGGGCCTTCAAGGAGATACTAAGACTTGGATCTCTCCCATGGATCTAGCATCCTGTATGGTGGTGAATGCTGAGTGATGCTGGCAAGCAGATAGGAAGCTTTGAGACTGATATGCTTGAAACATTATTTTTAGCATGTATATACATTAAATCTGAAATGAATAATCAAAAATATTGTGTAAAAGTATTTTCTTGCATGGAATGTGACCCTTCTTTTACAATATCTGTTTCTTTTCCTTCCTTTCTGCTGTGATTTTAAGTGTTTCAACTTGATGTTTAAGCTTTTGTGAAACTGTTGATAAGTGAGGTATATTTGTAGCTTATCCTCTGAGTTTATTTTGCAGTAAGATTAATTACATCATTCTTAAGGCGTATACCTTTACACACTTTGTGTTTTGTTGTAGCATACAAATATCCAATTTATGGCATACAATGGCATCCAGAGAAAAATCCTTTTGAGTGGAAGGATTCTCCAGGCATTCCACATTCACCATCTGCTGTAAGAGCAGCATATTATATGGCTGATTTCTTCGTTAATGAAGGTAAGAAGTTTATTATCTATAAATGTTGGGGGTTAGACTGAAGCATTGCTGAAAAACTTTGAAGACAACAGACTTCTTCTTTTTCAGCTCTCAAAGTTCAGTACCTCATAGTGCTTTCTGAGAAGATTACACTGCAAGCTTTATAAGCTTATAAAACACCAAAGGATACTAGAAATAGAATGGCTTAGTGAAAGTAACATCAAAAGGCCAAGCATTCCACAAACTCTTTTCACCAGGCTTGCTCTAAAACACTGTTCTGTGACTTCCTGTCATTTCAGAATATCCTTGTAACGTTTTGGCCTCTCTTGCGCAAAGACAATAAAACAAAAAAAGTACTCCATTCATAGTTGCAGGGGCTTCTTCAGTTCCAAACTGGCTTACAGTCATTCAATGTGTTCTCAATTTTGCTTGCAAAATGCGTACACCAGGACTATAAATAGGCCTTGGGCAGTATGGATGTGTCAGAGAGGTGCAATATTGGCGCCCTACAGTTGTATACTATAGGCAACACAAGGAGTTTTTGAATTTTAGAGCTGCTAATTTTTTTTTATACCTTAAGAATAGGGAAGTAACTAATGCATAAAATAGTTTATGACATTCTCATCTGTTTGCTATAAATAAGCAGGATATAAATAGAGGAGTATTTGAATGAATCAAACTTTATTCCTTAATTTATCCCTACTAAATCATTCTGCTGGACTATTTGATGAAGTTGTCTTTTACCTCCTTGATGGGGACTATGGAGAACATAATAGTTAAGCTGGTTGAGTTTGGTCTCAAATCAAAAGAGTCAGCTTAATGAAGAAACTAGACAGTGATGTAAAGAAATGCAATTTGTGCTGACCTGGTCAGTGACAGTGTAGAACTAAAAGTTGTGTTTTGTACAAATTCAAGGTGCTTCTTTGCTTAAAGTAGTCCTACTCCTCTTTGTGAAAATGTAGCAAAACCATTTTGATAGGGAACTTAGGCCCAGGCAGAACTGGGCCTCTGAGCAGCCTGGTCTGGTGGAATGTGTCCCTGCACATGGCAGGGGGATTGGAACAAGATGATCTTTAAGGTCCCTTCCAACCCAGGCCATTCTATGACAGAAGTAGGGGGGAAATAGGAGAAAATAGAGGATGAGTCTGGTTTTAATTTTGTAGTCTAGAACTGAACACACTAGAATATAGTGTGTTTTCTGGCTTTGTTTGCTACTCTCCCTAACATCTGTCTGCAGACTATTCCCAATAGAAATAAGCTTGCTCAGGCCATTATCCAAGTTAAGTGGGGCAAAACAAGTGCCAACTCTGCTTGTAAGTTCTGTTGAGACACACTGTGTGTGAGTTCTGTTAGGTATGTGAACACTTCCAAGGAGCTTGTGCAGAGTGCCATACGGATGTGTCACTAGATTTTGGATCTACTGACCTACCATTCCGATAGAGCGAAATTTCTTCAGCAGCTTTGTCTACCCCCATCTCTTCTACCAAATCCTAAGTTACTCTTCATTGCCTCCTCATTCTTTTGGGGAGGCACTGAGGCATAAGCTTGCTCCTACTGAGTATTTCATATCATAACTTTGCAATGAGGATTGACATTTTTAGCTAATGTAAGGCAGAATATCTTCCCTAACTTTGAAAATAGACCAGAAGATGAAAAATGTAAACTGTTTGCAGATGGTAAAAAGATACTGAAGTATGATCTCTTAGGAACTAAACTATTCTACTGAAATACCATTTTTGTATCCATCCATCATTAGTTTTAACTTCTGAAGAGTTGCCAACATGATAAACCAGGAGAGGATTCAGTTTTATTGTCCTCACCAGCACGGTCCATGAAGCTTTCAGTAGGCTGATAATGTGAGTTAAAGGTACTGGTATTTCTGGTAGATACTGCCAGTGTCTCATGGATAACTATTTTATACAGTCTTGGCTTGAAATTCTCCCTCTCCAGTAATAAAATATGCTGCAAGCAGCTTTCTGAAGATATATCTTCACAGTTCTTCACATACAAGGTTCTGTAATTTCATTTGTTGTTGTGCTACACCAAGTAACTTACTTTACCAAGATAAATATTGTTGAGGAGGATAACATTAAAATGATCTGTACTTTTACAATGTTTTACAGCCAGGAAGAGCATGCACCATTTCTCCAGTGAAGAAGAGGAAACAAAAGAATTGATCTACAATTATAATCCAGTTTATACAGGAACATTTTCTGCATTTCAGCAAACCTATTTTTTTGATTGAGTGTCTTGTCAAAAGTGCAGTGTTGTTATTTATAAATGAAATTATTTGCCAGCATTGTGTAATTAGGCTGATATAGTGACACAAAGTTAGTTTTCCTTTACAGTGATTTATTCTGTGTATCTTCTGCACTATTGAAACATTAATATATAAATTTACATTCAATAGCATAATCTACAGAAAAATGTATTTTTCTTCCAGGAAAGAGGACTTGACTATGCTTATAAACTTTGAAGTAATCGCCTTCAGTACAAGTAAAAGCTTTCATATTTTCTAAAATATGAGACTTACCTTTGTAAAATGTTGTGGATTATGATAGCACTAGACACTTAGATACACTGTGTAGTAAAATCCTGTCCTTTTCAAATGATTTAGCAAATGAAACTCTTGTATTTGTCATAGATATGTGTATGCAGCCAAGTTCTTGACAGGGACTCCTTTGTCATTTCAAAAATTGACCAAAATAGTAAGGCATGATAGTAAGCACATTTCTGCCTAAAAAGCACGTATATCGCAATTGTGAAACTGTTTCTCTTGCACATTGAGCATTCTTTGGAGTCTTTATACCTTGTGAGGCCTTCGTATCACAAATATCACATAAAATAGGTGAGGTTGGAGGGCATAGTTCAGTGCTGATTCCACTTTCAGTTCTTTTCAATTCAGTTTTATATATCCTCCAAGAATTTGTCTTGGAGTAACTGAAGTCAGCAGCCAGATATGAGATGCAGACACTCATTCCTTTGTATTTAAAAGAATGTAAACCTAATTTTTTCTCTAAAGTGTCTGACTTTTCCTGTAGCTGGATAGAATTTTCCCTTGAAGTCAAGAGGTAGTTTGCCATTATATTAGTAAACGAGGTACTTTCTTTCCGTCTTGTTTGATAGTTCAGTGCAGCTAGAATTTAAACAGCAGATGAATGTATATGAGAAACCTGGTAAAGGTGACATAATGTGATAATAGCAGTTGCATGCAGTACACTGACACTGTTTTTTCTCTGCTTTGCTCCAGATTTGGTGAAAGTTTTGTTGCATGGTTTTGTGTGTTGTCTGAAAAGGAACTAAGATTAGACAATCAGATATAATTCTCTTCTCTAGCATAGCTTCCAAACCCTTGTTAACATTAACAAGGATTTGGAGTTTATGAAGAATTCAGGTTGATAAACTTCAGTTCTGTTTTGTAGAACCTCATACTCTCAGGTAACATATCTGAATAAGTCTGGTAAGTTTCTCAGGCTTTTCAAGTAAAACACTCTCTAACTTGTTCTTTATCATGAAGCAACTGTATAAGAGAATGTGAAATGCATCAGTTAAAAAAGAACTATGAGGAAACATTAACTCTGACTAGCAGAAAAACACTTCCAGGTAATTACAAGTTTAAACATAAGACAAATACATAAATATTTCATCAGCCAACTTAGTAAATGGTTTTCTTTTTAATATAGATAACTTTATTAACTGACTCCTGAATAGAACCAAGTTTAAAAAGAGGGTTGTGCTCTACAATTGCATGTAAATGCAGCAGCTATGATACCTAGAAACCAAGTCCAGTTTTCTATTTGTTGTTCAGGCTGACTTCTTTGGAATAGCTCTGATAATTTGCCTAAGTAAGGTGAGCAGGTTTTAAACCAGAGATCAGTCTAGCAAGTGTAATGTCTGCAATGCTAGTAATTAGTTCCAAAATGTGTAACTATAAAGAGTATTGTGTGTAATATGATGAGAGAAGTTTATATATTATGAATTTGTATATGTCTTTCCTTTATACCCTTTATCCTGTAAAGCCTTATTTGATTATATGCATGATTTTTCTATGATACGTGAAATAAACTTGCATTCAAGCAGACTTGTATTTTTGTTGTCTTTTAGATATCACAGATGAAGTACTGACAACAGTCACTGTCATCTTGTTTCCATCTGTGATGGTCATAAATCAAGGATGTTTCAACCTGTATCTACTTTCTGTGGTCATGCCAGCAAGTCAGGGTCAGGATGAGTGAGATCCATGGCCTGGCACAGACATATCTGGAGCACAGCTACCCTTGCCCAGGGCTTGAGCTTAAATGCACTCAGATGTGGCTGCTGAGATGAGGGGCAGGAGCTTTCAAGAAGGCTGCCCACAGCTCATTCTCACAGAACCTTTCCATAGCTCATTCCATAGAGCAGGCTCACCCTAGGGGCAGTGTCAGAGTGTGCTCAACACAGGCAGCCAAACCCCAACGAAGGTGGGAAGGGGCTGCAGCACTGATGGGCCTCTCAGGGCTCTGAAAGCTGTAAGCAAAGAAATTTCTGTCTATTCCTTATAATACCTAGGATCTTCTGTCATGTTCTCCAGCCAGAAGCAAACTACAGGAACTCAAAATTTTCTAGCAGTCACCTAACAGCGAATTTTAAGGTTTGTTTTAAAGATGACTATTCTTTGCTCTGTTGTAAAATATGGGTTTTTATTGCACAGACAGAACTCCTAATACAGTTTTTAGAATTAGTGCTAGACAGAGAAGAGCCTGTGACCATACAGGTTATTGAATCTGGTGTATGAGCCTAACCAACTTGCTTATTGCTGTGTGGGAAGAACATCCACTGATCAACAAGGTAACCCTAATATGTGTCTTGCAGACTGTATTAAATAATCTCTAAGAAAAAAAAGTTTGAGTTTCCTCCTTGGAGTATTCTGCTCTTCCCACTAGATGGCCTCCGAGAACCAGTATTTCCTGCTGCTTTGTAATCGGATGTGGTTGTGTCTCTCTGAAGTTGAGTAAGATATTTACTGTACTAAGGTATGTAGTGGGGTGTTTGGGATGTGGGGGAACAAGAAGGGAGGAGACAATAGGGCTGGAATCTTACTGGCACAACTGGGCATATTGGCAGGATTGCAGGAGAGAGTCTATGAGCTTTGAATTAATTCAGCTGGGATTAAATCTTTTTTCCAGTGAATGTTTAAACCATTCAAGTATTAACTGGAGGGGACTGGAATTACATCTGTCTTTTCAGGTGGTTGTTCCTCCCCTTTAACTATAGAATCTGTCTTGGTTCCATTTTCTGTAAATATGAAACTAGCTCATACAGAACAGGACAGCTTAGAAGGGAAGAAATGAGAAGTTGATCTCAGAAAACCTTTGCCTGGAGGGCAAGAAAGACCAGTCTGAATTCCTTCAGGTAAGAAAGAAATTACAGGGAAGGAGCATCCTGAGTAAGTGTTGTAACTACGAAGTTAAAGAGTAAGAACAAGAGCTTGACCTGCAAGCTTCATTGTGGGGAAAAACAAATCACAGAAGAGCTCACCTAAACCCCTACCACTTTTGGGCTGACAAGCTATGCAGAATTCCCTGGCAAGGTAGTGAATCCAAAGCAGAGATTACTGTCCAAGTACTTCTATGTCAAATATCATATTTTTAGGTTATTTTTAACCTTTTCTCCTTTAGCATCAGTGCCACCATATTCATTGCTGTGGATGCTGCTCAGCAAAGCAATATTGAAAGCTGGACTGTACTGGGGAGATTTCTGTAGAATTTAATGGCCTGTTAGGAACATGATGATCTTGGAAAAGTGAGGAAAGTATGAGGATGGTTTGAACAACGAGGAAAAACAATAAGGAATAATTTCCCATTTATGTGTTTTCCCCGCATTGCCCTTATGAGCCAGGAGCCCTGAAAGAGGGAGAGCTGTGTGTATAGTCAGGTGGCTGAAGTCTGCATGCCAGGGCTCAATCAAGAATGTTTGGGTTTGAGGTGGGAAGGTGTACACAAGATTTCAGTCACTTTTATCACAGTAAATAATATTTTATCTGGGGTTGTGAGGACTCTTTTGGGGTTTTTTTGTGGTTTTTTTTTTTTTTTTCCCTATTCTCATTCAAGTATCTGGTGATGGTGTTACCAGAAAAGCTTTGGGAATTGGCTAGGGTCCAAGTCCACTAAGGTTTCTAATTGCTTTTTCAAATTATTATGGTTTGAGTACTTACATGGAAGACAGATTAACAGATACTGTGAAGTGATTGATTACCTTCCCTTGTTAGCCTTGTGTCTTTCCCCAGGGCAGGCCTCTTTTCTAATCCACTGCTTATTTATAGGGCAAATAGTGAAGTTTATCCTGCCCTGGGCCACCTGTTCATAAGGATACTGTTGCAGCTTTCATCACTTCCTCATTATGTTTAAATCTGTTTCATAAAGTGAGCAGTATGTTTTAAGAGCCAGCTTTCTCTGTTAGTTCTTATATAAGCAAAAATTTTCCAAGACAATTTCATCCAAAAAAAGCCTAGACCATTTAAAAATAGCTGTCACTATTCGGAGGAGCACTTGAACAAAGCATTCACTCCAGACTTAAACAAAAAACCCTCCGATTTTCTGATTTTCAGAAATGTAGTGAACAAACATCTCTTGCAACTAAGCTTTCCGTAAATGAAAAGCAAAAAAGCAGAAAACTCAAAAAGTTAAATGGGGCAAATTCTAGGAGTTGCTGCTTTTGAGCATCAAAACAATTTGGTTGAATACTGTGGGCTAGTTTTTGGTGTAAAGTTAGTTCTCTTCATGTAGTTTGGATGGGACTGTGTTTTGGATTTGTGCTGAGCACAGGGTTGATAATTCAGGGATGTTTAGTTACAGCAGAAGAGTGCTTATACAACCTCAAAGTGTTTTCAGCTTCTCCCCCCACCTGGTGAGGTGAAGGTGAGTATGAGGGCTGAGGGAGCACAAGGACTCAGAAGGGGGCACAGCCAGGACAGCTGACCCCAACTGACCACAGGGATGTTCCATACCATATGACATCATGCTCAGCAAATAGATGTGGGGGAAGAAGAAAGGAAGGAGATGACATTTGGAGTGACAGCATTTGCCTTCCCAGGTGACTGTCAGGCATGATGGAGCCTGGCTTTTCCGGAGAGGGCTGAACCCCTGCCTGCTCCTGGGAAAGGGTGAATGAATTTCTTGGGTTGCTTTGCTGACGTGCAGATTTTGCTTTACCTGTTAAAGTGTCTTTATCTCAACCTATTAATTTTCTCAGCTTTACTCCTCTGATTCACCCTCTCCTTCACCCTTCTGTGGGAGGGGTGAGTGAGTGGCTGTGTGGGGCTTTGGAGTTAAATCACAGCAGCTTCTGACTGTGTATCTCCCAGGCTTCCTTTGATGATCTCTTTCACTGTGTGCATACAAGTTCAAGAGCTGATGTTATATATGTCTGTAGTTTCTTGCATTTTTCCTGAAGAATAGATCAGCAAGATCAGAAAGACTAAAATAGCAATTTTCTAGCTAGAAGCACATCAGGAAATTAGTTTCTCCCTCTGACTTCTTGAGGCACCAATATAAACTGGTTATAATAACCTTAATTCAACTGCAGAAGTGGAAGTTTGAACTTCATATCACTGTACTTGACCAAGATTTACTCAGCAGGTGTTGTACTAATAACTCCTAAGGACCTGCTTTTTCAAAAGACAATGGAACATACTATTGTGACTAATTACTTGATTATTAGGGGTTTAATTACTAGTTTTTAACGTATTATTAGATTTAATTAACAATAATGTTGTTAGCATTATAGAGGAGACACAAAGTAAAGTGAAGAGGCTACAGACAATTTCTGAGATTTTTCCAAAGGAGACATGTCAGCATGGAAGTACTCCAAAGTTTTTGGATAAACCCATTCTCGCCATAGAGGAAGTGAGTCCTTTCTATCCTTGTAGGCGTCTAAATTAGTTGCTGGCATTTAAACTGTTGTACCACTGGTTGAGGCCATTTTCAGGATCTAAGAGCAGATCTAAGCATGTCTTAGACTTCCCGAGGAAAAGAGAAAAACCTGAGGGACCTATTATCTGCTTTGCTTTGAGATATTTGTACTGATTGTTTCTCATTAATATTTGCAAGGAGCATCTCAGTCTACCACTTCAACAAAAAGTACCAGTAATCCTTTTCTTTCTGGACTTGAAACCGAAAGAGTTTTCTATGTTCTTTATGCCACTAAGCTGAACACAACAAATTTTTCCTCTTACTAGGAACAGAAGCTAATTCACCGTTCATCCTTAGACACTTAAACTTTACTTAGGTTTCTCATCAAACTCAGGATGAATTTGTTCCCATCTCTGTAGTTTTCCCACTTTGGTTCTTGCAGACTGTGCTACCTTGTGGCTCCTTAGGGAGTTTAGTTACTCTACCAGAACTTAGAGCCAGCAGTTGCTACTTCTTCCACCAATATGGTCTTCCCAAATTACTGACTGTTCTGCTTCAGATGCTTGCAAGTGGGGGAACTGGCTCCATGAACACGCTATGTTTGAGCAAGCCCAGTAGCTCCCTGGCCAGTGTGTGTCAGCTCAAGCCATAACAGCCCAAGATAATACTTCAACATAAATGTCACTCACTTCTGTTTATTCTTAACTGTCAAGACCATTGCCCTCCCTTAGTTGCATTTGCAAGGTTTCCCTAAGAAATCTGTTCAGAATCTGTCAGCTGTTTTCTCTTTGTTTTCCACACCCAGGGAGTCAGGCACATGAAATGAATTCATCTGGATTAATCTCCAACTCTTTTCACAAAAAGTGAGACTTGAGATGAGAATATACTGTAGCTTTTAAGCTGTGCTGAAAAGTAAGTGGGGTAAAGTTATCATACAGATGAAGTATGTATCTTTATACATTAATTTTATTTTAAAGGAAGCTGAATTGCATCACACCAACATGGGGAATGCCAGTCCAGACAATAATATCTGTTTGAACAGCAGGGCTTGCTGGGCATCTTTTGTTTTACCTGGTTTCTTACTTGCACATTTCGACTGCGGAGTCCAGGGTATTGTATAATATACTATCCTTTTGGCAGTCATTCCTGCAAATGCTCAGCATGGATAGTGATGGTCACTCTAGGACTTTGGTAAACTCAGTCTCCCTCTGAAGCTTGGCTCTCTGTGGCAGCCAGGACACAGAACTGCATGGGATTGGAGTACACGTCATGTGCCAGGTGAGGTTTGACAGGTCACGGTTTCACAAAACACAACATTTCTGTCATGTCTCACTCATGTTTAGACAAATTAGGAGAATTTAAATTTCCCACAAGAAGAGCAGGCTCAAGGCTCATATCCTGCACTGCCACACCAGTGGGTGCAGATACATGCACAAACCATATCTTTGTGCTTTTCAAAAGGACTTGAAGTGACATTCAGAAAGGTTATAAGGTGCCAAATAATGATCTTTTAAAGCTAATTCTTTATAAGAGAAAATTAATACTTATGAAAATTAATACACAATGAAATTACTTCTATGTAGAAATTATATCCACGGATCATGGTGGTGACCATGATTAACCTCCGGGGCACTAGCTGAAACTGAATGCTCATCCATGCTGTGGCATTGCTAACAAAGCCTGTGTATATTTTGAATTCCTAACCTATTTGATTTCTGGATGACATGAAGCAGATGACTGCTGGGATCAGTTGTCCCCAGGTTGGGGAATGGGAGCAGGTTTACACAGTGCCATTAGGGCTAAGGTTTACTGTGGGAAGAAAAAAATCCTGTTAAAAACAACCAAAACAAAACCAAAGCTATCTTCAGAACAGAGCTTGATTGTCCTGCTCAGTTCTCAGTTACTCAGTTATCTTAGACAGATTGACCCCATATGGTAAATGAAGGTCTAGACTGGCGTTTTTCTTATTAACTTTGCTGCAGCCTCTAAATCACTACCACACATCATTTTTATTTTTTTAGCACAGTTTATCTCCTGCTAAGCTTGCCATGACTTCAGTGAAAGGTTTTTTAACTCATGTCCATAGTGTTGAAGAATATAATGCAGACAGATTGCTGATTAATTGTATGAGAAGTAATTAAAATGAAACATGATCTCATACTTTCATGTGTAGCAGAATTTTTGGTACTTATCTTGTTCTCTATGTCCTGCAGAACTTCCTGATAAATTATCATCTAGATACCAAGACTTCAAACCAGACAAGAAAAATTGAAGAGCTTCATTTATACAACTTGAAATTAGACTGTAGCTCTGAAAAATAAAGGCAATTAAAAATTGGGATGTCTCAGCTGCCTGATTAAACATCTAACAAGATGCATGACTAACACTCCTATCCAATCTTTATTTATTTGTTTATTATTAAAAAGCTCCTCAGATGTGTATAAGCCATCTGCTGTTCTCAGATTCTTTGAGCCTTGGTATATTATGCATCTGCAAAGCATTTTCATTTGATGCCATTAACTATAGAAATTTGAGAATGAAAATTTCCAGTAGAAAAAGCTGATGCTTTCTAGCCATTTCTGATTATGGTCCAATCTTTCCTCTTTTGTCCTCAACAGCTTTATTTTGATCATTACAGCTAAGCTGCAGACTGCTTTGGTGTGAAAAATGACACCAGCCAAGTGACAGCAGCCAGGCTGGGTCCTTCTCAACAGGTTTGGGATACTTATCCTGATTATTTCCTCAGCTCAGTATGGAAGCTTCCACCTGGAGATGGGGCCCTGGCTCAGCCACAGAACTACAGAGCAGGCTGGAATCTAGATCACAGTGTGGTGAACATCATGGTCTAACACTGCCAGGATGGGCAGGAGGGTATGACAGCCTGTGAGGAGTTTCAGATGGAGCAGGATGCTCTGTCTGCTGGTGTTGGTGTCAGACAGGGACTCACTCAGGTGAGCATCCCAGCAGGCTCCCAGCTACACCCCCTATCACAACTACAGTAAACTGAGCCATGCCTTCGCACTGCCCCTTCCCCTCTTGCAAGGCCAAGGAAAGTCCACAACCCTCCCTGGGCACAAGCATGGCTCTGGGGTGGTGTGGGGGGAAGCCCAGCCTGGGTCAGCCTCACCCAGGCCTGCCATGCAGCTGACACTGAGCTGCCACCCTCTCCTGACTCCATTTGCCTTCTGCCTGCTGAAAGCTGCTGTGTGTTTCTACAGTAACGAGCCTGCTGCGCTTTGCTGGGACAGCTGCTGTGAGACAGCAAACGTATAGACATGAGAAGGGATACATCAGCACCATGGAAGAAATGGGCCCTTAGCTCCTGGATGGAAGCTGAAGCAAGCCATGGCAGCTGCAGTTGGTTAACATTGTGTTACTTCAGGCAGTGGACTTTCCAATTGACTCTTGTTCTGGATTTGAACATGTACCTGTGGCTTTCACTGCCAGTGTCTGAAAGATGTAAATCCCAGCCTTCTGGATGAGGATAGAGATGGAGTAGTTCACTATCCTTTGCAAACCCTTTAGTGTTAGTAATCTCCTGCCACCACTAAAGTTCCAGGAGAACTCCTTAACTCTGTGGCAATGAGCCTGCTACACAGCAGCAATGCTGTGGGCCTCTTAAGCCCCCTGAGGGAAAAAGTGGTGGTGAGGAGGTACCACTCTGATGAATGAGATGTAACTCCACCATTCCAGGCCCCAGCCCATCAGAGAAATGTCTCTCTCTGAGGCATCAGAGAGATGTGCACTCTACCTGTGCACTTGTCACTGCTCAGCTTCCCCCCTCCTTCAGTCAACCCCATTAGCTCATGGAGGGGAAGCCATTGGTGCCCCACAGATTTTATTTCACTAAAGAAAAAGATGAGTCTGGGCCATGTAACTTCCCATTTGTGAAGTATGAAACCAGTTTTCACGTCAAACCCTGTATGACTTGGGCTTGTCTTTACCTACAGCTTCACCAGGGCTTCCCGCTCACCTTGCAGGAGTAGCCAGGACCTGATGCAGGTATGTGGAGCAGAGCGAGCTAGACTCATCCAAAGAGGCAGATGAGAGTTACAGAAGCTGACAGATGTAAAGAATAGCTGTGGAGTTTATCCAAATGTCTTGCTGGGTCCAGATCTTGACTTTTATTACTGTCACTAGGGCTGGTTTCAAAGACACAACTTCCAGCTGTGTGCAGGGTTGTCCAAATAAGCACATGATGCTATACAGTATTAATCGTGCTGTGTCCAAGGTACATGTGCCTTGTAGCACCAGACTTGATTTTACTGTACCAATAGTCTGCATATTCATACTGAACAAATCAAGGGTTGGTTGTTTGCAGCTGCATCAAAGCTAATACTCTAATATTAATAATGGACCCAAGTGGTGCCAAGCAGGTGCAATTTCTGGACAGGGGGAAATGACCATGAAGTAGCCCTACAAAAAGGATCTCTGTAAGTTAAATTCTGTTTCACTATTTTAAACTCTTTACACTGTATTTTTCTGTTACACTTCTTTATTGCTGCATGGTTTTTGGCAAAGTCTTTTTGTCTGCTTTGTAAACACATTTAATTAATTCTTCTGGGTTTTGTTTGATGTTGAAAAAAAATAACAGCAAACCAACATAGCATTGAGTTTTGGGGAGGGCAAAAGGATGTCATGAGGTGTAACTGCAGCAGGCATACAGAGTACAAGTGCTCACTTTTTGACTAAGCTCTGAAGTAAATGCAAAGTCTAGGAGCCTGAGGACTGTGTCAGGTTTCCTTATAGTGTTTTTAATCTTCTCTAAGTCTTTGAAAGTACTCTTAACTACAATGAAGAATAGTGTGTTTCTACTTGAATCTTTTAACCTATTCCATGGGTGGTTTCGTGGCTTATAGTGGTTTTTATTTGTTTGGGGTTTTGGTATTGTGTTTGTTTGTTTGATAGTTTTTGTTTGGGTTGGGTTTTTTTTTTGGTTTGGATTTTTTAACATCTCTTACTTTTCCACTAAAGAAAAAAGAGACATAGGTAAAACCCAGTCCTGTAAATGACATATTATTTTTAGTTCCTTAGCTCTGCTATGCTTAATTAATTTATGCAGATGAAAATGAAAAAGAAAACCCCATGCCCCATGTGTGTTCATGTATATCACCTAATATCTTAAATCCCTTCATTTGTCTTTAAAGACATTAAACTTGTGTGTGAAGAAAACAGCACAATCTGTTGCATATAATCTTCATACTTTAAAAAGTATGAATATTTTTTAATATAAGTGGGCAACTTCACTGTCAATCTGCACACCCCCATAACATGCCCAGAAATAGGCATCAGAAACCTAAATGCAGTAGAGGAATCCCATCCTCCCTGTTAGTTTCCTGCATGCCTCTTTCTGTTCTCTTGTATTTTCTCCTCTTGCAGCCCATGGAATTCATCCCCCTGTGACTGGCATATTTTTTCCTAAATTGCCTCTTCTCTCTGAATATGGAATATTCCCCCTTTCTTATGTTTTCTTCTCTGGAGTGTTTTTCAAAATTCTTGTCCCTAGCCTGTGCCAGCCTTGCCAGGACTCTAAGCCAGGCTGACTGACAACCATTCTGAGGAGATAGTGACAGTGCCACAGCTGTGGTGATCAAGGGTTGGTGCCTGAGGTCCTGCCCTGCTTGGTGTTCTGGGTGGTGAACAGCTGGAGCCTGAACAGCTGCTGTGCCCTCATCTTTGCCAGCCACAGCTGTGGGCAGACCCTCTGCAGACTAGACTTGGGGGAAGAGAGGAAAAATTAAGGAATTTGATGACAGCACAAGTTTGCTTTTGGATTGAGGTACAGCCTTGGTCCTTTGTCTTTTCAGAACATGACCATCTGGAATCAATGGAAATTCAGTCTAGAAGGTGGCCTGGGAATGGCTTCCATGCTTGGTAGTCAGCAGCTCTGCTAAATGAAATAAGCCAAATTCGAGTAACATCTTGTTTCTGTGAGCAAGTGCAAAATAACTGTTATTATTCTCTTTTCACAAAGTGTGATACCAAGTGATTAAGTATGACAGTGCAAGACCCACAGTCACAGCCACAATACAAGGAGGGCCATGATATTGAGGTCTCACTCTGCAGGCAGCATCACAGTTTCAGAGAAGTCCCAGAGTGTTTGCTGCTCCCTTAAAGTTTCCATGGCAGATGTAGGCTAGCAGAACACCTTACATTTTCCTAGCACAAAGAGAAAAGGCCTGCATTTTCTTCTTGGTTTTCCAGTTAGGCTCGGACTTCAGAGTAGCAGCTGTGTTCAAATAAATACCCACATCCACTGAGGAAGTTGAATCTTCATTCTTCTCCAGAAGGACAAAGACATATCTACATACCATTACTTACTGATGCAACAGACCAAGCAAGTTTTCATCAGTCATTTTAAATGTCATTATAGGGGATTTGAGCACTTTCAGATCTCTTTTGAGGTATATATTCCAGTCAGCTCCAGGCAGTCATCTGTATGTAATTTGAGAGCAGAAATTGTATTTATGAAGGAGTCTCCACTTCCAACATGCTGCCTAATGTTATGCAAAATTTTATGTCACACAGAGCAGATCAAGAGTCATAATAGTTACACTGGATGAACAGAATGAATCTCAAAAAGGTAGGAAGACAGTCCTGCAATACATTATTTATGGCTGGCCAAATCAGCTCCAGAAACTGGAAATAAAGGAAAAATGGATAATTTATAGCTTTCTTTACTCTCCAAAAATTCTGACTCCAATGTGGCATTTGCTGTGTGCGTGATCTCCTTGCTTAAGCAACCTCTAGAAAGAAGTTTCAGGGTGATTAGATACTCCTGCACTGTAAGTTCAAAAGCTTACAATATTTTTGAACAAAAATATTACTATTACTACAAAAACTTTATTAAATAAAAGTATTTTGTTTTGCTGTAACTATCAAATGCTTCTGAGCAGGAAATAGCTAGTATTTTTTCTGATGAAGCTGGCATTTTAATTTATTTGCATAGTAAGTCATCCTTTAAGAATACAGATTTTCTGGCAAGACAGAGAAATAAGGACAATCCCTAAATGTATCAGTAATTTTGTGCTGCAGATTACTGCTTCAGAAAGTGCATTCCCTGGACAAGAGGGATAAAATCCATCCATAGCCTTTCTAGACATGTAAATCAAAAGTATTTTATTATCTGAGTCTACATCAAAAAACAGGGCACAGACCTTTTTAAAACTACATTAATAAGAGAATCTGAATCTAAATAAGAGAATAAGAAAATCTAAAAATGCAAACAGTGCTAGACTTTCACATTAACTTTTACAAAAATTTAACCTATAAATCTCTTGCTGACAGATAATCCAGGTAAGGTTTCCCTGTCACCTATCAGGATGAAAGATGTGGTTCTCTCTTGAAGAGGAGTTTTAAACTATGCAGTCATTCCTCATGTGTCCTGGATCACAGGCCATATGGTTTGTGAGTTAACCAAGTCATAGAAAAAAACTCTGAAGACCTAAGTTTTTCATGGCTCATTTCCACTTCTCATGGTGCCATGAAAGTGGGAGTGTGCCTAATAAATTTTTCTTTAAATATGTTTTTATCTCCATTTCCTCAGACACTCAGGAGCTGACCATACTCTGTGTTTTCTGCAGCCAAATACATTTCATTGAAAGATCAGGAAAGTAAAATCACAGGATTTGGAAGTACATTTATTTCCTCTGACTTTGGGTTGGACTGAGATGCCCAAATTAAGAGCTTGATTAGCACAAACCTCATACGAGAGCAAGAGAGACACAGCTCCTTTCCTCCTGCTCCTTTGCTAATGTCAGGTCACTGGGCTGCTAAACTTCAATATTTTGTATTAAAAAAATGTCCAAGCTTAAGTAAGATTATTTCTATTCATGCATGGACCATCTGAGTGTAACCCATTGGTTTTAACAAACATTTTCTCCAGAGTGACTTTGGTGTAACTAAGAGTCTGGCCATCCCCTAACTGACTGTGCACTCCAGGTCACATCAATTCAGCCAGCTTCCATTTCTACTTTGTGTGATTTATTCTAATGGGAAAATGTAACCCAGTCTTTGCATGTGAACTCTTGACTCAAGTGAAAATCATGTTCTTCTGAGGTTCTGGAATTTTTTTTTTACCTTAGCACTTTTAGGTCATGGTAAAATCCAAACCCAGTAGTTAAATATATGCTATATACATCCAAGACTGTAACTTCATGTTAGTTATTTAGTTGTAACTAAACATTATGTCTTGTTGAAGAGGCAAAGAGATACTTCCTGGAGTGGATAACAGTGTGTTCTTCTAGATATTGGCAACCTTCTGAAACAAGCTAAACACAGAAATTCCACAGCAGGAGGCATTTATGGGCTAGTACCAGGTCAATGTTGAATTATATGTTATGTTAGCAATGTATTTGCAGTAAAGCAGCAAATTCAACGGTTAAAAGGAGATGTATTTTACAGTGCTTTGTCTTTATATATAATTCAAAGATTTGATCTTAGCACTCTGCAATGATTGATCCCAGTGGGACTTCTGACATTTCAGCAATATATACCAACAGCTGAGATGTGCTACTCTTTTTCCTCTGCTGTATTTCTGAAACAGCACTGAGCGTGGTGGTATTCCTGCCAGTAACCATGAGGTGGCATAACGTGCTCAGCACAACAGCAGCCAAATCTTCCTTTTAATATTCCTTTGTACATCATATTTCTTGGCATATTAGGTCTTAATGGGGAAAGACAGGCTGTAAAATTAGTTGAGCTTTTAGAAACCCGACTCTATTACAAAAGCAATGACAGAGATATGTATTTGTGTGCTTGTATTTTGTGGTGCTTTTCATTCTAGTAAATAATAATTTTGAGCATTCTGCTATATGGTGATGTTAAAAATAAAGATAAGTGTTCTTTTCTTTGTTTGTTTATTTGCTTTCTACCATACAGTTCTGGTTTCAGTGTGCTGCCTTTTGTAAGTCTGATTTCTTAATTTTCCCAAATCTCTTTTTCAGGGCCCCTTTCAGTGCTTGCCTGTCCAGCTTGAGTCTTCCTTTCAGATTATTGTGATGTGAAATAGGTTTCATGAGATTAAACTAGCCACAAGTCTGATTTCTTCCTAACTAGGCAGATTAATAGAAGTGCCTTTTAAATCAAATACATATTATACATCTGTTAGATATATACCTGAGTTTAATATTTCCCCAAGCACACAGCTTACCTTGGGTGCAGTCCTAATTTAGATAAGATCTTTATTGGAGTGCATGAATTTAATATTCCATCATCAAAAGCACATCATGACTCATTTCTTGAGATCAGCTTTTTGTATTTTGTTGGGGTCAGGGGGCTGGCTGGCCAGGCACAGACGAAACACAGCACAGCACAGGTGAGCACCGCAGGAGCAAGGCTTAAAGGCAGGTAAATGCAGCCCCAGAGCACAGCATGGGAGGTGTCCCATGAGGTTTCCCAGGGCTATTCCCCAGCAGGCTGCTGCAGGGTGCAGAGCCCAGGGGTGAGACCTGCTGTGACAGTCACAACTCAGGTCTCCCCCAGAGATGCCAGCCAGTGCTGGCACCAGCATGGGTCCTGGGGGTGCTTCCATGGGTGGGCAATGATCTCCACTGGTGTTATTCTCCAAACCTGCAAATGCTTGGAGGAAAACTTCCTGCAGCAGCCCAGACATATCCTCCTCCAAACTTCAGGGAAAACAGATTTATTTGAATTATAAAGTCTTTAGAAACCAAACCATGACTATTAAAATATATACATATGTGTGTGTAAGAGTGGCATAGAATGTTGCTCATTATCACACACCTCAAGGTCTGGCTGCAGTTTACAAGCCAGGCAGCTTTACTTGCCAAGAGAAAACCCAGAAACTGCAATGTGGCTTATAAATGTGAGATCAAGGCTGTTTAAACAAGCTGTTGGCTTGCATTTGCCCCAGCACTTGGGACCCTTACCTGCTTGCCACCCTGGTTCTGGCTACACAGATAAAGCAGTACAAGAACATACCAGTATCATTCATGAATAGTATGGGCCAGGAGGGGAAGCTGATTTCTTTGCTTATGTGTAGCACAGTTCCCATTCCAAATACATCACATGCTAGGGGATGCTGTAACCCCTCCTTGTGTGTGATGCTCTACTAATTGAGCAGGCACGCAATGTTGTGGAAAATGAGAAATTAGATTACTCTTGGAATCACATGCAGCCAACTTAAAATTCAAGCTTCAGCAAGTCTGCTTGGCACTGACTTACAGGAGCCTTTTGAAAGCATAGCTGCATTTGGGTGATGTGAAATAAATAGGAAACTGGGACAGAAAGCTTGAAGAAGTGATATTGGGTCCTAGGGGAACAAGCAAAACAAGGAGAATCTTTTTTGCATTCCTGGGATTGTTTATGCATGGCTGCTGCTTAGTGAGACTGTCTTCAGAGTCTGTTGCTGGTTTTGAGAGGCAACGGACCGTGCAAGGGCAGCTATTCCACAAAGCTGTCACATCCAGGACTGTGTTGTGTGACTGATGAGCAGGTACTCATGTGGAAGCAGGAATTGAATCCAGATGTTTAATTTGTTTAAAATAAAAGAGAATCATTCAAACCACGACTTCTGTGAAGGAAGTGGAAATTATGTCAAGAAACCGTCATTTATCAGTGGATAAATAAAGATGGTTTGTCAGCCTGGGGAAAACAACACAACTTATAGGTAGTTGTCAAACAGCAAGCAGTGCAGGCTAGATCTGTGTCCTTAGCTGCTAAATAATTATTTAGGGTCCTGACCAGCCTTGTGTCCCCTTGCAGTGAAATAGCGTGCTGCTGGTAATGCTGGGTGATCAGAGTTGACAAGCTGGGAGCACACTGCCAGCATGCAATGCAGACATAGCTCCAAGGGGCAAACACTGCAGCAGTAGTCTTGATATAAAATATCTTCTTTTTGGGCCCATTTTCAGAGATCTGAATTCCCTGATTGTCTATAACACCTGTATTAGTTTGCTCTGCAAACTAATTAGTCTTTCAGGCTGATCCCCTGTTACGGTTGCAGGGATAGTCAGCTGCCTGGGCAGAGTCAGGAAAGAGACCACTTGTTTAGGGCTGCATTGATGAGGGTACCCTCCACCTTACGCAACCCTAACCTATCTGACATGACCTCAGCATGCAACCCAGCTACCCTGCTGTAAAAGTGCTATTGCGGCACACGACAACATAACCCCATCACCGTGTTGGGCACTAAGGAGAAGGTTTCTGTCAAAATGCCCAGAATAGCAGGCAAAAGATGAACTCATTTGTGAAAAACATCCTGCTGATGTTCAAGCTTTAGCATGGAAGGAACATTTTCCCAGCCTGAATTTTTTTTTGCCTAGAAGAGCTGCCAGGTTGTAATTTGTTATCATTAAACTAGATGAGGCTGATAACTGGAAGGAGGTAAGCCAATTAGTCTGGGACGTCAGTTTTTGTTTTCCACTGTCAAAGTCTGTTAAAGGACCTTGATAGATTGCTGGCTTGGCTTTTTCAACCTGCTAATCCCCACATGAAAGACAGGCAGGCAGCTGGGCGCAGAGAAGCACGTTGCAGTCAGTGTTGAGAAAAAGGTTCCATCTGCCAACATGGTGCTTGGAGGTGACAATGGTGTTGCAGTGCCTGAGCTGTGAGCAGCTGGAGGAAGAGGTGAAACTCAGGATCCAAACATGGAGAAGAGTCTTGCATGGCAGCTGTGAATGAAGAAAACCTACACTTGAAGTTGTTTGAGCTAAAATCTGCCATTTTTTTGGTGCAGAACTACAGGTTTTAGTGATCCAACTATGTGTTCTCAGGCTTTAAATAAGGATAGTTAGTATTGTCTCATGTTAACCAGCAACCAGACCCCTAGCTTCAAATTCCAATTAAAAAGATACAGTAAATACCATTGTCTTAATTACAGAATCACAGAATCAAATAGGTTGGAACCGACCTCTGAGATCGAGCCCAACCCGTGACCAAATACCACCACGTCAACTAGACCAGGGCACTGAGCATCACATCCAGCCCTTCCTCAGACACTTCCATCACCTCCCTGGGTAGCCCATTCCAATGTCTTATCCCCCTTTTTGTAAAGAAATTGTTCCTAATGTCCAACCTAAACCTCCCCTAGTGCAGTTTAAGACTATATCCTCTTATCCTATCACCAGATGCCTGGAAGAAGATGCTGAACCCCATTTGGCTACAGCCTCCTTTCAGGGAGTTGTTAAGAGTCATAAGATCACCCCTGAGACTCCTTATCTTCAGCCTGAACAACCCCAGCTCTCTCAGCTGCTCCTCAAAGACTTGTGCTCCAGATCCTTCACCAGCTCTGTTGCCCTCCTCTGGAAAATGTCACCCACACTACTGAAAGCAGTTATTGGATAAAACCAGGCATCAACTCCCATGGCTTTAACTGACAGAGATCCATTGAAAATTATCTACAATAGTTAAAATACCTTATAATAATATAAATAATCAACAGTATCACATCTTAGCACTAAACAAACACCCTTCAGCCAATCCAAGGTGTGAAGTCTTTCATTTTAGAGAGCTCCTTTGAGTCAAAATTGAATTTCAAAAAATTTCAAATTTTATGTAAAAAATTCTCTATGGATATGGAAGAGTCCAATCAATAATTCCACAAATTGTAATATATAATCATGGTATGTAACTGCACCAGGCAAAAATCTGTTAATTTCTTGCCACAGTTTTTCTTTTCAGATCATCAAGACATCAGCTATCTTCTAAGAAATTGGTGGTACCTGGCTCAGTCCTTAGTGAACATGCAGTGCCATATATCTGCAGTCTCATCCCCACTTTTACTGTCAGCTAAGGTACTGTGGCAAAACTGATTCTCTAAAAAACTGGAATTAAAGAGAAACTTGGGAAAAGAAAAAAAAAAGGTCTAAAAGTTTGAAGGACAGATCTTCAGCTGCCCTAAAGTTTAACAGTATAACTTATTAATGCCACCAGAACAGTTCGTAGCAACTGATAATCTCCTAGGTTTTAAGATTGTCAGCAAATTCTGTTTTGCAGTACAGAACCTGGTCATTTCCTGAAATTGCATGGTTCAGTTAAGCTTAAGAAAACTATCCAAGTTTATTTAGAGAGTCAACATTTATTTCCTAATAATAGCTGTATGATCTGGCTGGCTGATCTGGCACTCACCTAAAACCTTACTGAAAGTACGTTTTGCAAAAATAAAGGAGCTACTACTCAAGGCTTCCTACAAAAATGTTCGCCAGTATGTCCCACTATGTTACAGGACACAGCATTTAACTATCACATGCATTTATTATTCTCAAGAACTTTTCTACCCCAACATGTACAGGTTGATTGATACTATTTTGGGTGTCTCAGTTTAGAAAAGAACGACAGTTTCTTTTGGCATTTCATTCTTCATTTTTGCTGGTTCTAATGAAGACAAATTCTTCTCAATCCGGATTATTCAGTTTGTTAAGTGAGACAGATGGCACACTCATGGTATTAGTAATGAGTCTGAGATTTTAAGTGTATTTGGGGTGTACTGGTTTCTGTTCCCTAGCTAAAAAGCGTTCAGTATTTCAAATGGAAGGGAACTCGAGTTCTGTCTTTGTAGAATATTTGTGACATGTACACAGTTCTGAAGGACCTACAGAAAGAGAGGTTTTATATATATTCAGAAAAATCTGTAAAACATGGTCCAGCAGACATGCCTTGGCAGAAAATCACACGCTTCCAAACCCCTGCCAGAACTGCATGAACTACTGTGCCATCAAGGGGAGTAGAGTACTCATTCCTGTTTTTCCCACCTGCTCCTGAGGGTAGCACTGGGTTCAGTTGAAGGCTTTTATTTGAGGTAGATCCAGCCTCAGAAACACTTAAGAAGGGGGTTTTTTTCAGATGCCATTTCTTATTGAGTTTGTCTTAATACTTATGTTATACTTAGTTTCAGGGAAGGTTAGCCAAAGTTCAGGTCGTGTTTTCTCCAAGTCAGTGAGGTCTTTAAGTTAACCAGCTGGAAAGCAGGTGGATGTACCACAAAACCCTTGGCACCTGAAAATATTAGACTCTACTTCCATTGTATTTATTATCATCCCCACTAGGTTCATATTGGTAAATAACACAGATTTTAGGAGGGAAAGAATCAAGCTTTCTTCTCGTTCTCACCTGCTCAGACTTGAAAATACACAATAAAAGAGAAGACTGTAAATTTAGGACCTAAATGTTGTTTAGATCAACTGAAGATTTCTTAGCATATCTACGGAGGAACTTTGTGGGCATCTGTTCAGTCTCTGGTGCAGGGGTAGAGAAACACATCAGAAAGAACAGCCTTCCTGGCTGTCCCACAAATGAAATGTTCTAGTGAGAAAAGTGCAAAACCACAAACAACCCCAAAACCCTCATGACGTTTCTGCTCAATGTTGAGGCACACAGGCTTTGTAGAGAGACGTGACTCTCTGGGGCATACAAATCTACACAGCACTTTATATTGTAATTAAGATGAAAGAAACAAAGTGTTCTGTTAAAAAGACTGCCAGCTCTCCAGAGAAAATAGCTTTGTGTATCACTTTATGCTAGTGGCGACAGAATAGAAAACAAAATACCACAGTTACGTACATGTTCTTTGTCTAGAAGTATTTACAAATACCTTTACAAATTTTTACACGCATTTTTTAGTTTCGCTTGTTTACTTTTAAATTAAGAGAAAAATTAGTCCCCAGAGGCTTCTAAGGCTTCAGTTGGTGCCTTGTACTGTACATTCATGCTTGGCTTCTTCCTGGGAGAAGGGAGGAAAGGAGTTTAAAAATGTGCAAATCACAGACATCTAAACAGCCCTGGGTGTAAGGGCTCCTAGAGATGGACATCCATTGAGCAGTTGTCCTACTTCTCTTCAAATCAGAGACAGCTACTTGAGATGGACTTGGGGCAAAAGAGATTAGGAAAGGAGGAGTCATACATGAACTGCAGTAATTAGGTGAGTACATCAGTGCTTGAACATCTGGGTAAGAAGAGTCATAGATCGATTCCTACTGCATTCAGCAGTTCAAACAATGCAAGGAGTGGACATTGTGAATTCTAAGACAGCATTGAAATGATCTCTTGAACACTGTTAGGGCTTAACTCCTGCTGCATATTTTGGAGTCAAAATTACTGTTTACTGACACAATCTTGACCAGACACAGTATGATCCTTTCAGTCAAAAAATAGTGATTTTTTGAGAAAGACGCACCCTCCTCCTAGTTTTCACAGGTTGTTTTTTTCATGCCTCAACACTAAACATTGTAAAAATATTGAAATTAAAAAAGAAAAGAATTTACAATTTACAAGTGTCCATATAAGTAAATTATTTAAAAATTCAAGATCATCTACAAGGATCTACGAAATAACAACGCTGATAATGACACTGAGCCTGTGGGAAGAATAATCCACATGCCGTGAGGAACAGATGTGGTGGGTTTCTTCCAGAACGATGAGTCACAAGGTTGGTCTTTCTTTCTAACAACTGTTTCTTCAGCTACAGCAGTAGAAGTCTTGAGTCCATGTTCATTACTTACTTCGACCTAAAAAGCAGGATATAAGAATTACTTACAGATGAAAATCTATTTTGTCTATTTTCTAATTTGTAAGCTGTAAATTCATACCAGCTGGGAGGTTAATAACTAATGAACAAGTGGATAAAATCTCATGTGGTCACTAATTTTGTCAGCTGTGAGACTCACCTATATGGTAAAGAATGAATGGCCGGGTACAAAGCAGTAGCTTTGTACTGTGCATACCACAAACCCAAAAACATCTGAGAGAAGTCCCATAGCTGGTAAAGCATATCTGAAGCTCATACAATAATAGATTCATTTTAGCATAATATATTTCAACAGCATGAGACATATTTTCACCCAGTGATAAAATTCTGACATGATCTGATTACAAACATGAGCATTTGAGCTGAACTCACGCTATTTATAGTCCTCACCACACTGACACACTTGCTGAATCTATGTATTCTCACATGACTCCCTGTAACCATTTTCACTTGTGTAATCTTGGAAAATCTATGTTGGTCTTTCAGACCAATTAAAAGATGGGTAAAGTCTCAGGAGAAGATACAAACAGGACAGGATCACACAGATGCATCATGGAGTGCTGACCTCTCCACTGGCACAGTTTCTCATACAGTGGATCCGTTCCCCAAGCACAAATTAGTAATGCTCTTAAAAAGGCTGAGGACATCCTTAACTGGAATTAGGGACTGAGTATCTGTCCAGAGAGAGTTGCTCAAAGCTGTAGTAGTTTTATTTTATTATTATTACTACTATGACAATTATAATAAAATTTTTCATTATTATATTAGTACATTGTTTTTATTACGGCATGATTATGATATTATCCTATTAACATATATTATAATATAATAATTATTAATAATAATGATAACCTCTAATGCAAGCCAAAATGTAGCTTCTAATTTTTTCCTTCTAGCCACCATGCTCCTCTCTTTTCCACATATCCTTACATGAAGCATTTCTGACTATTACTGAGGGACCTGGCTGTTGATACTGTGATTCAAACAGGCACAACAGTCCTCTTTACAGTCCATGTGCTTTAGTCCCAAAGAGAACACGATTCTTTTTCTACTCCCTCTGGTGTCTCCTGCCTTACACACATCTTAATTGAAACTGCATGGCTGAGGGCAAAGATCCTACTTCTCCTTGTCCTGTAGCCTAATGCAGTTACAGGCGGAACAAAGAGCAAACAGGCAAGCCATGATCATCCATATTTGGATTAAAAAGTATTCCCCGTGGGAACAAGTTCAAATTTAACTTCTTCTCAGAGGTGAGAAGGAAAACTAATCTTAGTCTTGCTAATCATTAATAATTATGGTAGCACTAAGCAGACATTATACTGAATGTGGGCACTGGATAAAAGCAGATTGTCTTCTGTGCAGTTTGGATGAGACCACAGAGCCTAGTATTTTCCATGGGCTATGTTTAGTTAATTTATGAATGAAATACAGGAAATAAAAGGGATGAGAAAAAGAGAAATATAGCCAAGCTTTAATCTATAAAATAACATTTATAAGGGTGTTTACTGTGTTTTACAAGCATTATTCGTGTTCAGTTCTAAGAGAATTCTAACTTTCAGCCTGGACACCAGAAGTCACTTTTTAGAGATGCGAAGAACTTTCAGACTGTATATGACTGATACAGATAGCAATTAACTTATCAAAAGAAGTCAAGAGGGCTAATGTGCTGCAGAGAGATAAGCATCTGCAATGTTCTGGCAATATCCACTGACCAAATTATTTCCAGCAATTTGGCTTTTAATTCAGACTTTGATCACTGACAGTGATTTCCCTCCCAGCTTAGATAAAGGTCCTCTATATCTTTCAGTACATACAACCAAAACATCAATAAAGAAGGAAACCCAATATAATTTCTGTCCCCATTTTATACTCCTTCAAGCAATAAAGAGGCCAGAGAGGGGCTTCCCAGCAGTACAAGGATACACATTCATAGGAAATGGGAAGATAACTCTTATTCTCCAGCATTGTAAGATGACCAACAACCCCCAAATCCCTCGAGCTACTTATTGAAAAATCTCCTACCAAAGAACAAGTTATCAGATGCTGTGACTTTTCTACTGCAAAACAAATGAATATATTTTGCAGGAATGTATTTGTAATTATTTCATGAATATGTCTTTTATTCTCTTCTTTAATTATACAAAGTTTGCTAAGAAAGTACAAAACATTTATGCACTTGATGCTTAAAACTAATCTGAACGCAGGTTGAGAATAAAATCTTGCTCCTGAATATCAATTTATCTTCATACTCCAGCAATTTATTTAGAAGGTTCAAACCCCTATTTTGCAGTCATCTTTCTGACAGAAAATGCAGCAAAATAGACAGTTAATGAAATAATACTAAAGAAATGTAGACTTCAATATAGAGTACGTACTTAGCCAAAAGTCAGAAGGTTCATAATTCCATTTTGTTGTCTTAATGTGTTATTTGTTCTTGTTCCGATATACACCAAAATTCATAATATGCATTCATAATATGCATTCATAATTCTATAATGTTTAGATAAGTTTTTAGTAAAATTTTGTCTCTTTTGATTTCTACAAATTGAAAGCTGCATCGTGAATAAAATATATTTTAAAAACCTGCAAAAAATTAATAAAGTCATAAAGTTCAGGTCTCAAGTTCCAACCCCAAAAAACTTTTTAGCAACTATCCATTTTAAATTAAAACTCCTAGCATGTGCACCCATGCATACACCAGGAAAAAACCTTCAACCCATTAGAATTCTGTTAAGTGATAAGTAAAACAGAGTAAGTCATTAAATCAGTTTCAGTCAATTAGCTGTATGTGTGTTTCATGCTGGATTTAAGAGGCATGAAAGGCCCAAAGGTAGATTTAAAGACAGAGAGCAACATCACAACAAGTTCCAGCCATGAAGAATTTTCAAATTAACAATTTCTGGTTTACCAATAATAGTTTGAAAAATCATCTGCTTGAAGTTATATGAGCTTCTGCCAAAATACATATACTAGTAATGCCTCCCCACATCCTAATTTTTTCCAAATAAAAAGAATAGATATGCATTCAAATTTATTCATTAGGTAGCAAAGCAGGAAGAGTCTATGAAAATGTGATTTTTATGGTACAAGCAAATAAGTGATGACAAAGAGATAATGAACTTCCAGTGAAACTCTATAGATAAATTTTAAGCTGGCAAGCAGTTTTTCAGCAAAACTTTTTCTTTCAGTAGCTAAGCAAATGCAAAAACTACTGCTTTTCTATGAATGGGTTAATCTCATTAAGGTTTCTGCAGCCACAGAAGCTATAAACCAGCTCTTTTCGTGCTAAAAATTCAGCAAGAAAGCAATTCCATCCTTCAGTGAGAGCCTCTCCTTGCGTTAAGATGAGGCACGACGTGGCAGACATGGTGATATCTCCTAATCCTTGCTTTAGAGGATATGCCATCAATGACAAAGCGCCCTTACTCGAATGTTTTATGTGGATTAATTTTTAATCAAGTTCTAATTAAAACATAATTAAATTATCAGTAATCTGACGCCCAAATTATTTTAGGAGAAGGTTAGCTTTCAGTTCAGTTCAGTTAGAAGGATTAATGTGGTCCGTGGGACCAGAACCTTACCTACAGGCTTTACAGGCTTTAACTCAACATGTTCCTGGGGGGGCTGTCGGTAGGAGTATGTGTCAAGTCCACCTATGAAATCAACTGAAAATACAACAGTTCCAGAAATGAACAAATGGAAATGAAAATATGTCAACTGAAAAAGAAACGTGGACAAATTCTAGTTTTAAAAAA
>VWYP01007339.1:0-11035 GCA_013400435.1 Pycnonotus jocosus | reverse complement strand
AAAAAAAGTAAGTGCACCACAGGTTTACATACAAGAAATAAACCAAGCAGATAAAGATGCTGTGGAAACTGCTCACAGAAGGCTCCATGCTCTGTCTTCCTTGGAGTCTATTTAGCCACATGCCTGGAAAGACAGGCAGCAGTTTGATGAGCAGACGTACCCACTCCTGCCAGTGAGTGTGCAAAAGGAGCATTCACAGATGTGCAGAGCATGTAAAGAGAAACCACTATGGGGTAAAATAGCTGATTCTCTTTAGGGCAATCTCAGTATATACATGTATGATTTATTTAATAATGCCTCCTAAAGTCCTTTATAAGTGTTTAGAAATGTAGGCAATGGAAACAGTTTAGCTTGTGAACCTAATTTCACCTAAATTCTTCAGGCTCAATGGACTTGTAGAAAAGCATCAACAAAAACCAAAGGCATGAGAGTTGATTTAAGAATAAACAAGTGATCACTAAATATGAAAAAGCAGCAGCATCTTCTCTGGATGAGCTTGTGGGGTCTGGACACCTTTTCAGAATTCTTCTACTTTCTATGTCAGGAATAATGTGCTCTTGAGAAGTTTTTAGCTCCTTCTATGGTGATAATGATTTTTGAAAAAGACATTTTAGCCTGAGTCTTGTATTTTGTTATTTTGGGAAGATTTTAAGCAGCTCTAAGAGGCCACAATTTCAAGTATCTTAAAAATCTTGAAAGCAGATTTGTGGAAAAGACTATTCTATTGATTTCAAAGGGCCTTTTGCAGACAGGTCCAGAGCTGACAAATTCAGCAAATTCAGGAGGATTCTTTGGTCACATGGAAAGCAACCTCCTTCACTTGTTTATATATAGACATAAACACAAAAGTCTTAAGCAGAATTTTGATACTTATTGTGTTAATTGCTGTATGAGCAACAAATGTAAAAGCAATCCTTTCCCAGTCAATGTGTGCACTAGTTAAACCAACAAAGAGTGCTTACCCAGGGTGAGGTGATGGGAAAATGAGCCTTAGATATTGACTTAGACTAATGAAATACCCACTGAAATCTGTGGAAATGCTCCTGTTGATTTCAGTTTGCTTCTCCTCCTGAGTCCAGAAATGGCTCAAAACTGAACTTGATGTACTTCAGTCGTACAGCACCACCTCTTCCTCAAGACTGTTCTCTTAAAGTCATCTGAGCAGGACATAATGTGCTGAAGAGCTTGCCTAGCCCCAGTGCCTGCCCCAGCCTACCTGCACCTCCTCTTTCTACTGTGTATCTTTCATGTTGCAGCTCTCCTTCAGAATATTGTCACTACACACCATAACATGCATCAAAATTTACTTCAACACTAGTGGGATCAAATCCTTACAGAGGAAATAGTTGCAGATGAACTGTTGTAAAAGTTGATTTTTAAACCACATAATCACAGTATTGTTTGGGTTGGAAAAGACATTAAAGATCATCTAGTTCCATCCCCTCTGCCACAGACAGGGACACCTTCCACTAGAACAGGCTACTCATCCAACCTGGCCTGGAACACTTCCAGGGATGGGGCATCCACAACTTCTCTGGGCAATCTGCTTCAGTGTCTCCTCAGTTTCACAATAAAGAATTTCTTCCTGAAGTCTAGTCTACAACTACTCTCTTTCAATTTGAAGCCATTCCTCCTCATCCTGTCACTATCACTCTCCATCTTTCTTGTAGGCTCCCTTCAGGTACTGGAAGGCCACAACGAGGTCACCCTGAAGCCTTCTCTTCTCCAGGCTGAACAACCCAAATTCTCTCAGTCTTTCCTTATAGGAGAGGTGCTCCATCCCCCTACTCTACTTGGTGTCCCTCCTCTGGATGTGCTTTAACAGATCAATCTCCTTCATGTGCTGGGAACCTCAGAGCTAAATGCTAGATGTCTAATACCTTACATATTAACTAAATAATTTTTAAGAATAAATCACATCCACAGTGATTTTTTTGTTGCTGTTGTTTGTTCTGGTTCTTTTTTTTTTTTGGTTATGCAATTTCATTTTCCCTGATTTCCAATGGTCTGGAGGTGGTTTTTTGGTTTGTTTTTTTGGGGTTTTTTTTGGGTTTTTTTTGGGTTTTTTTGTTGTTTTTTTTAAATTTTTTTTTTAATTGAGCACGTGTTAACACAAGGAGTTAAAAGAATGTTTTTGAGGCAACTCACCACTTCAGAACCACACATCATTCCTCTCAGAAATCACACGAATTATTTGCAATTGTAAGCAGGGAGAGAATTTAAAGTAACTAGCCTTTCTGCCAACAAATCTTTCTGAGAAGAAATGAAGTTGAGATGTATTAATGATTGACAATATAGACATGTCTTTGTTCTGACAAGGAGAATATATTTAATGGCACCATCCAGCAAGTGTTGAGATGAGCTGCTCAAACCTGTTTAGCCAAGGTTTTCTCTTTAGCAATCCAAGATGCCTTATATAGTATTAAAGCTAAAGTTCACCTTAAAAATGTATATGAAGCTCATTCTCAAGGCAAGAAGTTGTTCCATCACACAAGGCAATGGAATATGTCATTTTTCATTATGCACTCCATTTTATGGCTGATAGCTCTTTAATATGAAGATCTGTCATCAATTATTTGAATGATAAGTTACTTCTAGTTTTAAAAATTCATTTTGATTTTACCTGGTATCTTCATCCCTTATAATTAGTAGTCTTACAAGACTAAGCCCACAAATGGCCATTAAACATATACAATTGAATTTTTATTTTCATTGGAGGAAAAAAAAATTATTATGTACATTTCAGTGTAAGCAGGCATCAAATATCTTAAAACTTTACACTGAATGAAATTTTGATGCATACATACCTCTATTTAATTGGCCAGAAGTAAATACTAGAAACACTTATGTTGGTTTTCCAAGAATAAAATATTGGTTCAAGGACAATATAAAATAATTGGTTTAAGGACAATAAAAAATAATTGTTTTTGTTTATTTCTGCCTGGTTAATGGATTATGAATAATTTCTGCCATAGATTCACAGGACTACATTAAATAGCTTCAGAAAGTTGCATAAGCCTGGAAGAAAGCTCAATTAAAAAACAATGTTCTATACAGTTCTATAGTATTATGCTTTAAATTTAAAAAACAAAACAAAACAAAACAAAAAAACCCCCAAAACCAAATCAACAACCACAGCAGTAGGGATATTCAGTCACTAAATAATGAACACCCCATGTAGTCCAGTCATTAACTATAGTCATGCAGAGAGAAACTTAAAATCCTAGGGAGAGGATTTTTTAGCATCACTCAGATAATAGCAGGTTACAGCAGAAGCTGGTTATTTTATCTGCAACTGGCTGCAAAACATGATCCCTATTCCCAGGGAGCTGCTCTCTCCTGGTGTCACCTCAGTTTTGTGGTCATGCTGGATGCTTAATGGCCAGTGTGGAATGTTCCTTTAGAGTTCACTGCCTGCTGTGCTTGGAAGTGCCAATCTGTGCAGGCTGTCCTCTGCAGGCAGCCCATTAAAGGGATGCTCACCCATTCACGGCTGCACCAGAGGAACAGCTGTCCTAATCTGCCTGAGTGAGAGAAGGGCAGCATGCTGCAGGCTGGAGAAAAAATATCCACTGTCATCAGTAATTTTGAGGGTTATTCTTTTCTAGACAGATGACATTTCGGGTTGTCTTACTGCTATTTATCCAGCACGTTCGCCCATATGCAAGTTAAAATTTGCTTTCCTTTGAAGTTAGCGTAAAAGAATCAGAGCTCAGGGGAAAAAAAAACCCCAAAACTTTCTCCTTTTCCATCGTCTCATCTGGAATTCAGTTTCTCTGGCAATATCCCACTGACCTGCTGGCAGGCCCTGTGCAAACAGCTGCCAGAGCTTGTCAGCTCATTGGTATATTACTAATTTCTTCTTTCAAAGTTGGCAAATTCTAAGCATGTCTGGAGGTGCAGCATATGAGCTGAGCAGCCATGTGGCAATAACACAGTTCTTAGTAAATCCTGCAGTTTCTTGGCCTGGAATACCTTATATTAGACTGATGCTTGCCTCCCCATTTTATAAATTGGAGTAAGCCCCAAAGCTGATGGATGGAATGGTTGGCACCTCCAGCTGTCCCTTTGCAAGAGAGAGGCAGACTAGCAGGTGCTCAAAGTTGTATTTTTATGTACAGAAGATTTTCTTAACCTGTGGGTCTCCAAAGACTATTTTGCACTGAAGTATTTTCCTTGTACTGAGATTTTTTTATTGAATGGCAATATATCAACTGAGGGGGGTGTAACTAGCAGAAAAGGAACCAAAATCAATTAGGAAGAGGAAGCAAAACTGGGAGATAGATGATAAATCATAGATACATAAAGTCAAGATACATAAAGTCCAAACTTTGGACTTTTCAATGTTTGCACTTTTAGCTTACATAAACTTTCCAGATAAGCATGTTTTCTCCTGAAAAAACCTGCTTTTTCAGTTGCCTTCCATCCTCAAGAGATCCACTGCCCTTACACCCTTCACTGCACAAGCCAGACTGACCCAGCTATCTGGAGCCAATAATTCCTATTTTCCCCTCTCCATACTAAGCCTGAGCACCTAAGTCTCAAGCCATGTAGCAGAAGAGTCACACATTCCACTGCAGGATCACATGAATAAGTTCTCATTTATGTACAGGACTAAAGGAGGGAAAATGTGTGCAGGACAATTAAGAAAGTGAGAAGAAGAGACATCAGTAATCATTTGTGGCACTCTGATTGCTGCTCTGTCTCTATAAAGTACTGGCAGATGGTAATCAGGTTAAAACAGGATAAAGTGGTAGAAAATTACTAAGAGACAACTTTTTACTTAAATTTTTATTACTGGAAGCTGGAAGGGGAATATTTCAATGTTCCACAGTAATTATTAAGATCTTGCACCAGATTTTCTTCTTAGTCTTCACCAGTGGGATAGATCATAATTTTAAAAACTGCTCTACCATGTAACATGTAAGTACCACACTTCTCTACAGGCTGCACTGAAAGAAGGATCCTCTCAGAAACTGCCTTAGAAAGGGCACTGGCATGGAAATTTTATCTATGATTTTTGCTACTGAACTCTCTCCTCATTTTACCAGTGATGTGACATCCATGATATCAATATAATTTATTCTCCAAGGATATGACTGGCCAGTAAGACGAAGGAAGTATGAAGAAGATCCAAGATAGGAAGTGAAAATTGCTCAAACCTTCTTAACCCAGACCTTCTCAGTCATGCAAAATCTGAAAGTATCTTTCAAAAATCTTCTCTCTGCCATGCCTGTGAAAGCTATTTTCAGCCGTACCATCCCATCACTGAAACTAAGTGACAGGCTGCCTGATTACGAGGTTTTGCTGTGTTTTTTTTTTTTTTTTCTTTTTCCCCTAAAAGTAAGTATTTTTCAGCCACTTTCAAGTCATTAAGGACCCCTGGCCACTACATGGTAAAAGTCCCTAGAAAAGTATGGTTATCACACATCAGACATGTAGGAAAATATTCACTATCAAGTAATATTTACTACAAGTTTACTATCACTAATTCACTATCAGAAAAAGTATACTTTACATCTCAGGTATGTATAAATTGTTTCCTTTAGGCTTTAGAAAACTTCATTTTTCCTGACATTGTGCTATCTGCCAATCCACATTCAAAGTTTAAGTTTATGAGGAGTAGTTTTCCATTTTGATTTAAAATGTTATACTGTAGTCTCTCCAAATACTTACCAGCTTGGGCATCAACCATCCAGTACACCTCAGCATAGCTGTGACTTATGCTATTCTTCAGCAATGCAATTCAAACTAAGTATGTCCGATGATACATTTTCTTCCCTTATAGGTATCTGTATTTTTCTGTTCCTCATTTTAATGAAAATGCTAACACCCTAGTGAGAATACTAATATATGGAAGTTGTATTTAAAAACATTTCAAATAAATAAAGCTGGTTTGATTTTGTTTGGTTGGTTTTGTTTTTTGGTTTTGTTTTTTTTTGTTTGTTTGTTTGGTTTTTTTGTTTGTTTGTTTGTTTTTCCCTGAGGCTTGTATTCAAAGGTGCTATTGCTAGTTCTAGTCTGAGATTTCAAATACAGTGAAGGGTGGCTTTCTTTCTGCATATGATCAAAGTAAATTGTAGACAAGTCTAATTAAAACTTCCTAGATAATTTTTTATACAGTGAGAAAATTAGAGATGTAAAATTGGTAAAATTTAGTCTTCGGTAATTACTTATTTTCCCCTTTCTGGCACCCTTTTTGATCTATTCTTTTTGCTGCAGAATATTCTGTGATTCCCCCTTTAAGTTACTCTACTGCCTATGTACAAATTAAGCCTGCAAAGGAAAAATAATCCATGCATAAAAGACATTAAATGCCCAGAAACTATGCCTATCAATTACATTCACATGATATTGGGAGAGAAATGAGAGTTCTATCCACTAATCCATCCAATCTATCCACTAAAATGGCAACTCAAATAGTCCCAAGACTATTGTACAGAATTGTTACAGCTTCAGTCACACCTCCAGACACGTGATCTTCACAATAAATGTGTCCAAGTTGACTTCAAAAGAGACAGAGCTCTGAGTCTGCTTTTTGAAGTCACGCTTTGATCTTTTTTTGGTGTTCCGATCCAGGAATACACGCTATGTATCAGCGTGCCTTTACAGTACTGCTGAGTTTGCTGCCATAAACTACAGTGTTCTTTCAAAAATGGTCAGTGCAGATGCTCAGACCAATTGGAATTGATCTATTCCACTTACAGTTCACTGCTAGGCTGCAGGTTAGGTGTTTTGTTCTTTCAAGTTGTTTGGGGTTTTTTTCCTATCAGTTGAGTCCCACGAGGCTCTGTTCCTGGCCTGTCTTTCTTTGTCTCCATAGAATTTCTTTTGGCTTCAGTTATTTGTCAGTATGATCCAATTACTTATTTTTGAGGCAGCACTTAAGCATTTATAACTGCCTCATTATTACATTCCCAAAAATATCACAGCTGCTTTTTCTAACCTTAACTACAAGCCACTGATATTTTAGCATGAGAAATGAATGTTCCTTGTTTTTAAAATTAATGCTGAACTTGTTCAACCCTAATGAATAATTAAGGATAAAATTCCTAGAGAAAAGTATTTGCAAGATCAAATACATGACATATTAGAACACATGTGACATTTGGAGGAAAGGATTTCTATGTATTGAAGAAAGTTCTCATCCTCCGTTCACAACAGAACATTAATTTTATTTAATGAAAGTAGGTTACAGGACTGGAGGGATTCTTCTTATCACTGAGTGATTCTGGATTTTCTCAGCTTCCCACCTTCCTAGGGATGACAGACTGCTTTTGAAATTTGCCACTATCATTCTCTATGACATATTTGCTTCATTTGTTTGTATTTTTACTCGTCTCAAGTAAAGCGAACCAAGGACCTTCAGGAGAGTGTCTGTGTTCATGGCACAACGCAGGGTGCAAGCCAGAGAGGGAAGGAGCTGCCAGCCCCNCTCAAGTAAAGCGAACCAAGGACCCTCAGGAGAGTGTCTGTGTTCATGAGAGTGTCTGCCAGCCTACTCCTCAAGCAGAGACTGCAGTGGGGATCAGCAAACCAGGCAGGCCTTAGAGACAATGGAAAGAACTTGGGAGGCCAAGCAGAATACCTGCAAATCAAGAAGCCAGAGACTTGGCTGAGACTCAAATGGTTTTCCAACTACATAGGCATGGAAAACTATGAAGGAAATGCTATAAGCCTCTCATTTCTGTTTTGTATGATCCAGTAACTTTGAGTTTTCCATTTTAAAAGTGTGCTAGTTTATAATGCAATTAATTCTGCCTTTTATGAGTTTTGTGTTGCAGTATTTTGGGGAAGTTTTCTATGAAGGGAATCACGCACATCCACTTCAAAAGTCTGGATGAGTAAAGCTCTGTCATATTCAGCCCATGTTGCAATTTTTCTTTCTTTTATAACTCTTTTTTTATTTTCTTTAAAATCTGCTTAACATGCCTGCCTGTAAATGTCTTTTGCTGTCAGTCAGGGAAGTCTCCTTCTTCCCTGGCCCTACCTTTATTAGTAGCTGACTTTGCTGGGATCCAGGTACAAAACTACCAGCTTTATCTCAAAAGACTTGATATCTTGAACTTGCTACAGATGCTAAAACTTGTGCTTCCAGTAGCCTAAGAGGTCAGGTGTCAGATTTTTCAAGAGTACTGATCTGATGCTATTTTCCACTTTATGACATCAAACCATTAACACCATTTAACATTTTTCTCCATTTTAGATGAGGCTGTTCCCATTTCCTCATCCTCCTTTTCATTTATCATCCTGCCTTTGCCCTCATGACTACAAGTGACATTCTGAGGAGAAATCCTGCTTCACCACATGACACTTGCTCCTTTGAGTGGGGCATTGTGTGCATTCCCCACCCTGCACCTACATTGCACTCACAGCTACACCTCCCTTAGGGGAGGTCTGCTTCAATCCTTGAGGTGGTAGACACCAAAGTTTTCTACCACAAACCTCCTGGGGTTTTAGTGTCTTTAGATCCAAACTACCTTATTTCTTCTGCTAAGCAGGCAATGTTTCCTCCAGCACTGATGGAGCCCTCCTCTCATCCCAGCAGAACATCCCTCCCAGCAGAAGCCTGTGGTCCTACTGTGCCTTCTCTGAATCAAAGTCTACAGATAGGAAACAGAAGTGGATGAATCCCTTCAGTGACCTCCAAATTCCCTATACCTTACTTTTAATTTGTTATCTCTGTGAATGAGCACAAAACAATAAGCTCTAATCTTCTGTTTCTTCTCCATTTTAGTTTCTCAAGATGAAGAAGCCAGCAAAATAATCTTTTGTTTATCAATATCATGTAAGCCTCTTCCAGCACCAGTAAATGCACTGTAAGTTCTTCTGTGGTACCGTCATTCTACCCCAGAATATATGACCATCCAGCATTTTAGAGCCATTGTGGATACATCTGCTAAATTTACTACTTAATCACATCCAAGTGAATCCATGAGTACCCCTCTGTCTCTGTAAGTGTTTCTCTGCAAATGAGAAAATCCATTGCCTCTCATATTTTATTGCTTCTTTTCCTGCTCTATCTTCACATTCAAGTCAACTTTCTCACCTCTTCATATTGTTTTTGGTATTACCATCTCTGTCACCAACTCAAATTATCTCCTTAACATCCCAAAACATAAAATGACTACTTTTGCAGCTTTGAAAATAGAGCTGAGAGTATTATAAAATGGGAGCTTACAATAACCAGTGGTCTTCCCATATATGATGGAGTGAAAAAGAAAATATCACATGTGTTAGCAAACCTGATGGCTAGGAAAATGGCTTTCTCATTGTTAGGAAGTGATATCATTTCATATTGGGAGAAAGATGAATGTCTGGAGTAGAGTCTGTAATAGGATTAATACTCACTTTGAAGCCACCAGTGAATCAATCTGCTAATGAAAAAGAAAGATAATGCAATACTGCCCTCATCCATAAAAAAAACTCTCCCTGAAGAAGGATGAAGTAAAAATACACTTTTCTGAAAACCTTGTAACTCTCAAATTTCAGTCCTCTAAAATAACACATTGTCATGATTAAGGAGGAAAAGAGAATGAGTAGAAATCAATGCCAAGGAATAAGAGCCATCATATAAATGGTGAGAATCACACAGTATCACTTAATTTTGCTGTCTGTGATATCCAGTCTGTGATATTGAGAAAAACACAGATGAACTGAGATTAAATTTCTACTAGCAAAACCAACTGTATATTTACTGATTCAAGGCAAAAGAATGTCAAATGAAGTTTAAAGTGAGTCCAGCTATGACCCAAATCACAGAGCACTGGTAAGAGAAAGACTTGTTATGATACAGAGTTAATAAAGCACATCAGCAATACAGACTAAATGCAATAAATATAATGTAGCCTTTTTGAAAAACATCTTTTTTAGGAACAGGCAATATATTTTATTTGATCAACTGGCCCAGCTGGAAAACCATAACAGCTATATCTCCTGATTTATTAAGGCAACACCTCTTGCTATAAATCTTGCCTATCTTTTATACTAAAACCATTAAGCCTGTTGAAATAGCAGAACTAGAAAATCTAAAAGGCACAACATATAGACAAGTCAAAGTTGACAACAAATCAAAGTTTAAAACAGGAGGAATTTAAAAAGGTTACTTTATGAAAGGTGGAAGTTGTGATGACATCAGGAAACACAGTAAAGAGAACTAAAAGAGAGGTAAGAATTTCACAGAATAGAAAGACGTGTCTATCAACCATCACCTGAATTAGTTTCAATATTTTAATCACAGAATATTCTGAGTTGGAAGGCACACACAGGAATCACTGTGTCCAGCTCTTACGTAAATGGCCCATACAGGGATCAAATCTACAACATTGGTATTAACTAGCACCATGCTCTGACCAACTGATAATAACTTCTCCTTTCTCTTGCTCTGTGACTGTGGCTCTTCCAAGAAATTTTTGTGATACTTTATTTGCAAAGGTCTTTCTCTTGATTTGATCTTATCAGTAATCATTGGTTATCACTCTTTCTTCCAAAAAAACCCTGACATTATTTCTTGGTGGAAGATGCTGCTTGCCTTTAGATTTATGAGATTCAGACCTGAGATTTTCAAAGACATATAAAGAGGTGGATAGTTAATTCTTATTCGACTTTTTCAATTTTGCCACATCTTGAGAAAGCATCCATTACCAAATAAAATTATCTTCAAAATTTACCTGACTATGACCTGAAATTCATGGCTTGGTTCAATGTACTTCACTGACTTGTGCTGGTTAGCCATATCTTTTTGAATTTATAGTACCTTCTTTACTAGGTAGTTTGAATATCCTTTAAGGCTATAATGTATGATTACATCCATTGGAACTCATTAGATAAAAAAGGACCCATATTGTATGATTTTTGTCACGGATACTCCCTTAAAACAAGAAATGAGCAGCTTTGGCTTTTCTACTGCTGTGTTTCAAAGCTTAGTGCTATTAGAATTGTGAACAAACTTTATCTTCAGGAAAAATCAGTGCCAGTCTTTCAGCTCAGGTGGATCTGTTTTAATTTTTGAGGTTATTATCTGTAAAGAAGAAGG
>VWYP01007338.1:21422-63514 GCA_013400435.1 Pycnonotus jocosus | reverse complement strand
AGCACCTCCAACCCTTCTCCATTGTTTTATTTATAGGAGCAGCACCCCTGACACCTCTCCATGGTTTTATTTATAGGAGCAGCACCCCCAACATCTCTCCATGATTTCATTTATGAGAGCAGCACCCCCGACTTCTTTCCATGGTTTTATTTATAGGAGCAGCACCCCCAACCCCTCTCCATGGTTTTATTTGGGGGAGCAGCACCCCCGACCCCTCTCCCGTGGCTTTATTTAGGTCACCCTGTGCTCGGCGGCCCCGCTCGCAGCGGGGGAGGTTGGACTTCACACTCCTGCTCCCGGAGCTGCTTTTCTAGGTCACCAACCCACAGCGGTGGTTTAAAATAGAGCCTCTCCACTTCCCATTCCCACGGCCGGGGGCTGCTGCCGTGCCCGGGCTGTGGCAGCCGCCAGCCGCAGGGAAGGGACGGAGGGGACAGGGCGGCAGCAGAATCCCGGGATCGGGTGTGTGGGATGCCGGGGGGCAGCGCTGCATCCCCCAAAAATTCCCAGATTCAGAGTGGGCACAGCAGGATGCGTGCCGGGAGTGGCAGTGCCGCTCCTGGAGGTGCTGCTGTCCCCTGTGGCATTGGTGGCATCATTGGTGGTCGAGAACAATCCCCCCGTGCCAGATTTGATCCAAAGGGATCCCAGATCCCAGAGAAAGCCGTGTCCAGGCTGCATTCCCGGCCGGCACAGAAAGCTGGGAGCACTGTCCCGTGGAGAGGCGGTGGTTGCTCTGTGCAGCGGGGCAGAGGCATCGCCCGGCTCTTCTCTCGCTCCCAAATGGAAATTTTACACTGGGAAAGAAAAGCCCGGCGCGGCAGGTGTCTGCCGGCTCCCACAGCCCCGCTCCAAGAATATCCTCCCGTTCTGCCAGCACACGGAAAAGGATTTCAGCTGGCGGCTCCCCCGCCCCTCCCCAGCCCGAGCATGGCACAGGGATCACAGGGAGAGGCACAGAGGCTGCCAGGCTCTGGGGATGGCAGTGCCAGGGCACCATGGCACTGCTCACCAAGCACCAGGAGGGCTGGGACCAGCACAGAGCTGGCTGGATGGGATTCATAAACCTCCTGGTTTTTCCAAGCCACCATCCCATTGTTATCCCGTGCAGACAGCGCACGGTGGGGTTTGGGGTCCGTTTGTTGGTATTTTTGTTGGTATTTTTGTTGGAATTTCTCCTCTCTCTGATTTTTAGAGGGTCCCTTTTCCCACACCCTGGGCATTCTTGGCTGCTCCATCCCTGGAAGTGTCCAGGGCTCTCCACCCTGGGATAGTGGGAGATGTCCCTACCCAGGGCAGGGGGTGGGATGGGATGAGCTTTTTGGTCCTTCTAACCCCAACTGCTCTGGAATTCCATGAAAACATCACTTCCCCGTGGAGGGGGGAAGAAATCCTTGTTGGATCAGGAGCTTCCAGCAGCACAGGCTGTTCCCACATGGGAATGAGCAAGAAGAACCTTTCCCAGCCACACAAGTTGTTAAACAACTCTGGGATCGATGCTGTCACCGAGTCCTGTCCGGCACTGCCACTCAGGGATTTGGCTGTTGAGTATTCCCAGCATGGAATGATCCATCCCAGGGCAAATCTCAGCCTGGCCAGGAAGCCCCAGGGCAGGCAGAAGCTCCAGGCTCTGGATTTGGGACCCCAGCTCAGCATCCCACTGAGCCACCAGCAACCATCTCATTCCAAGGGCTGTTTAACACCTTGTTCTGTTCCCCAGCAAATCCTGCAGGATATCGATCCCTGCTCGGGCTGCTGCTCTGAGGAATTAAAGCAGCAGCAGCTGAAATTCCCCACAGGAGAATGGAAAGGTTGCTGGGCCTGCAGTACGAGGCTTTAATTTGGGAGCTGGGAAAGGGCTGGTTGGAGCTCACAGGATTTGGGATGGGATAATTCCAGCGCCTTGTTTTGGGAATGAACTCAACAGATATCCCTCATCCCAGGCAAGACATCCTGGAATGCTCCAGCAAGGACGAGTGGCTCCTCACAGAGCAAACTGGAGCCTCTGCAATTCCCCAGCCCCTGGGAAGGGTTAATCCTGGAGCATCTCTCCATGAATATTCTCTCCAACACCTGCATCTCCTCTGCAGGGGAGGGAGAGGAGAGGGTTTGAGAGATGCCAGAACCGTGACTTTGATCTTCAGCGGAGTCATCTCGCTGCTGCTTAAAGGAAAAACAACCCCAGGGCTTTGATATTCCTGAATACACAATCAAAATATTCCTGAGTGCACAAACACTGGGAGAAAGCAGCAGGTAACGTGGCGGATTCCTGCTGGATTCTGTCAATGTGGATAATGAAGGTTTTTGTGGGAAAATCTCCATAGCATCCTCCCAGGAGGGTGTTTGTACCTTCCCTTTTCCAGGAGAGATGTGGAGAAGGTCAGGGAGAGTCACCCAGATCAGCCCAATAAATCAATGCAGGTCACCCATGGCCGGGCAGTTGTGGCTGCTGGGTTGGGATTGATCATTCCCAGGGCTCCTCCTGAGGATAAAATGCTGCTCCTGGAGCTATGAGCCAGGAAAGGGGCACAGCACTGGGTTGTACTGCTGGGAATTCACTGGATGGACACACGGACACAGGGCCAGGATCCCGCCCGGGTGCAGCATCCCGGGGTTGATTGTTGTGTTGCTGCCCTGCATTCCCATGTGGGGTTTTCCAGGCTTTTTCCATCTCCTCAGCTCTTGCTGCAAAGGTTTTTCCAGCTCCCCAGCAGCAGTGGGGATTGTAGGGAAAGGGTTGAGGCAGGAGGCAGCTCGGGCTTGGTTTGGCAGATCTCAGTGATCCCATTCCCAAAGGATGAGGACACCGAGCTGGGGTGGCTGCAGAGCCATGGGCAGCACCTTCCCACTCTGGGCTCCAACAGGGCCACAAATGCACCTGGAAACCCTGACCTGGATTCCACGTGGAACCTGACCACAACTGGCTGCTCTTTCCCACAGGATCAGCTCTGGGGGTTTGGCAAATCCCATCTTTTCTCCAGCACACTCAGCCAAAACCAGAGATGGATGCTCCACTCCAAGTCCTGCACTGGGATATGATAAGAGATAATAAACACCTTCTATTGATAACTGAGGAAAGAAAAGGACTTGGCAAGAGCTGGAGCCTGCATCCAACCACAGGGGTTTGGCTGGAGGCAGCACAGGATCCCTGGAGCAGCTGGCAGAGCCAGGAGAAGGCACCTGGTCAGTGCCAGCCCTGCTCCGGGTGATGGATCAGGAGTGACAGCCTGGAATGCTGTGGCTGGAACTCTGCACAGCCACAGAGCCAGGGCTTCCAGGTGGGAATCTGACCCCTCCTTGCATCCCTGCATCCCTGTATCCCTGTATCCCTGTATCCCTGCATCCCTGTATCCCTGCATCCCTGTATCCCTGTATCCCTGCATCCCTGTATCCCTGCATTCCTGTATCCCTGCATTCCTGATCAGGAAGGGAGATCCAGCAGGGAGGAGCCCAGGGTTGAACACTGGGGAAGGGTAGGAAAGGACATTGTGACAGCCACATCCAGCCAGGATCCCTTGGGAGAGCAGAACCAGCCTGTCCCAGAGCTCCTCCTCTTCAAACAGAAGGGGAAAAAAGATCTTTAAATAACCCAAGATGAGCTTCTCTCCCTGGACACCCCCCACTGCAGCCCAAGTCCGAATTTCCACCCAAAACCTGAGTGGGATTTGGAATTCAGCAGCTCAGAGCCAAGGGTTGGTGAGTTCAACTCTTTCTTAGGCAGTGCTGCTTTTCCTCATCCTCTCACAGAATCCCCACACTGTGGGTGGCTCCCTGTCACCCCCTGCCACCCTCTGTCACCCCCTGTCACCCCCTGTCACTGTGTCCCAGCCCCTGGGGTGGCACTGGGGACAGCAGGGTGGAACACACGGCTGCTTCCAGCACCGATGGATCAATAACTTTCATCTGTATCGTTCTGTGCCTTTGCAGGGAAATAAATTCAACGTGCAGGACACGGAGCAGCCGGGTGCAGGTCCTGTTCCAGGGGAACAAAGCATCTCCTGAGGGACAAAACACCCTCTGCTCCATCCCAACAGGACAAGGTGTGAGTCCAAGCTGGATCCATGGAACTCATCCCAATCCTGCACTGCTCTGTGCTTTTTCCTCCTGGATTTCTCCCTTTCCTTTAGTTTCTTTGACTCCTGGATATCACACCAGGGAAGCTTTCCCCATCTTGGAGAAATCCTGTCCTGCTGATGGGTGGGGAAGGTCCTTCGCAGCCCATCCTCAGACTTTGGCTGGAGCAGGAGAAACCTCTGGGATCACCTGGGTGGTTGGAGATGGATGGGAGGCACTGGGAAAGTCCCTGGCTGCAACCTGGAGCAGCAGCTGAAGGAGTGCTGGGAAAAAAGGGAAGGAAAGGAAGAGAATAAAAGTGGAAAAAGATGGAAAAGAAGAAGGAAAGAAGGGAAGGAAGGAAGGAAGGAAGGAGCAAGCAATGCTCCAGCCAGGACAGGAATCACCAATTCTGCACCACAGCTGGAATTTTGCACCATTTTTACCCCTCCACTTCCCCAAAGGTCCCTTTCCCTGAGCCTGCAGCATCCCAGAGACCCCAAAACTCACCCAAATCTCTTCCCAGAACCCTCTCCAGAGCTCCAAGCAGCCTGGAAACAGCTTCTGTTTCTCTTTTTTCCCAAATCTCTGCCCCAGGAGGGAAGTCAGGAGCGGTGCCAGCCCTTTCCCAGCCACCCAAGCTGAGCCTGTTCTTTTCCAGGGCTGTAAATCCTGACACAGAGCTTTTATTATTTTTTTTTTTCCCCTGCTTTTTCCCATTTGGCAGCCGTTCAGGTTGTATTTGTGTTTTGGCTGCCAGCAATGCAGCATTTACAAACCTGCCCTGGATTTATCCGCTGCAGAGCCGGGCACTGAATTAACGGACACAAAAGTTTGGGATGGGTTGGAAAACGCAATTTATAACAGGCAGGATGAGCTGCCGGCGCCTCTCCCACCCACATCGTGCTTCTCCTGCCTCAGCTCATTCCCCAGACTGGATTAAACACACTTTTTCCTTTTCTTCCCACCCTCCCAGCTGAGTTTTCCCCCTGTGGCATCTCCAGCAGTGATTCCCCACAGGTCAGCCCCACTCCTCTCCTAATTTTGGGGGTTTTCCTGGGAGAACTTGTGGTCCCACAGAATTTTCCTTCCCACTTCTGGGTGGATCCTCCAGTGACACAGCAGACAGTGAATTCAACTGTTCCTTAGGCAGTGCTGCTTTTCCTCATCCTCTCCCATAGTCCCCACACTGTGGGTGGCTCCTGTCACCTCCTGCCACTCCCTGTCACCGTGTCCCAGCCCCTGGGGTGGCACTGGGGACAGCAGGATGGAACTGGTGATGTGCTGGGAAAGGCTAGAAGGGGGCTGGCATGTGTGGTGGTGCCCAAGGCTGGAATTCCCCTGGAGAGAGCAGCAGGGCCCCTCTGTGACACCTCCAGAGGGATGTCACACATCCTGTCCACTCAGCAAGTGTGACAGCCGAGGTGTGGTGACAGCCAAGGTGTGATGACAGCCAGGGCAGGTGCTGCTGGCAGGTGCCAAAGCTCTTCCCGAGGGGTTTTCCCGTGACAGGGACACTCTGTTCCACTCCTCAGAGCAGCAGGGATCCAGATGGCTTTGGGGACATGAAGGCCTCCCCAGCCAGCCTGGGCTGGGGTGAGCATCACGCTCCAGAGATGACTCCTGCATCCAAGGATGGGATCCAGCACTGAGGAAGGACCGAGGAGCACAGCTGGAGCTGGGATATCCCTGCACCATCCTGGCACTCCTGGATCCCTGAGGAGCACAGCTGGAGCTGGGATATCCCTGCAGCATCCTGGCACTCCTGGATCCTGGAGCACATCCCTCCCTGCTGAGCCCAGCCTGAGGATTCAACTCTGTCGCTCCGAGTTTTTCTCTCGCAGTGATTCGGTCCTGTGAGACCCAAACTGGCTGATAAAGAGGTTTCCTTCCCAGAGCTGCCAACAATTCATCCCAACAGCGCCTGGTGACCCCAAACCAGAGGATTTTCCAGAGCCAGGCCTGGATCCAATGGTGCTGTGTGGAGTTTGTGGCCAACATCCCTCCCAGCTTCAATATTTGGGGGTTTAATTGCTCCAGGAGAGAAACGAGCAGCACAATTAAACTTAACAGGCAGAAAATCATGCTCAGAGCAACGAGTGGAGCTGAAATTTTGGGAGTGAAGAGTTCCTGAGCTCCCAAACTCCCAGGACAAAGAGAACATCAATAATCCCAGAGGAGCTGGCAGCGGGCAGGAGCCTCGCAAGGAAAATTGGCGCCTCCTGTTCCCTAATCAGAGCTAATGGAGATTTTAGAGCAGGATTTTGGTGCATTCACCTGCAGGACAGAGACCCAGCCAGATCCTGTCTGAGTCACAGGCACTGGCACAGCCTGAGGTGGCCGAAAATGAGGCAGTGAGGGAATTTTGGGAGCAGGGTGATGCTCGGTGACACCCTTGTCTTCCCTCGGCATCTCCAGCTAATCCAGTTTTTAACTCCTCTCCGAACTTCCAGCTCTCCCTCTCCCCTCTGGGGTTTGACTGTCCCAGCTCCTCCTGCTGATCCAGGACCCTGCAGGTGGGAAAAGGAGGGATTTGGGGTTAATTCTGTCCCCTTCACTCAGCGGGTCCCGATCTCTCTCTGTCACCAGCAGCCCCAACCCAACGCCACCATTCCCTTTGCCCGGGGCGATTCCTCATTTCCCCGGCCATAATTGATATTCTGGCTCGTTAGGTTTTAATGCATCCAGAGCTTCTTTAAAATTCACTGAAGCTTCCCCGCTCCAAAAGGATTTAAGAGCCGGGGGAGGGGGCAAAAAACCAGGAAGGGTTTGTGGAATTCTGCACAGCCCCAGAGGCAAAGGACGGAGCGGCTCCGCAGTGCAGCGGGAGCAGGGATGGAGTAAATCAAGGGGCTGACGCAGCGATCCCTCCCTCCCTCCATCCATCCCTCCCTTCCTTCGGCAGCACCGCTGCTCCTCTCCCGCCGGGCACACGGAGAAATCCCCTCCGGCTGCGGGAGAAATTCCTGCCTCCCCTCCCAGAGAGGGAGAGCGGCAGCTCCAGGACACTGCCCTGGGGAAAGGCTGGGACAGGAGGGGACAAGGGGACAAGGCTGGGCTTGGTGTGGAGCTGTGGGAGCTGGGATGGCTCCAGTGGGTGGGATGGGAATGGGGATGGGCACTGGGATGGGCACTGGGATGGACATTGGGATTGACATTGGGCTGGGCACTGGGATGGGCATTGGGATGGACATTGGGATGGACACCGGGATGGGCACTGGGATAGGCATTGGGATGGGCACTGGGATGGACACTGGGATGGACATTGGGATAGACACTGGGATGGACACCGGGATGGGCACTGGGATGGGCACTGGGATGGACACTGGGATGGGCATTGAGATGGGCATTGGGATGGACACTGGGATGGGCACTGGGATGGGCACTGGGATGGGCACTGGGATGGGCATTCCCCATCATCCAGGCAGCAGCTGGGCAAGGAGCTGTGCATGGAGCTGAGCCCAAAGGCTGATCCCAGGAATCCCCAGCTGGGAATCACTGAACTGTGGAATCCCAGGATGGTTTGGGCTGGCAGGAGCTCAGAGATCAGCAGGTTCCAAGCCCTGCCGTGGGTAGGGACACCTTCCATTGGGATGGGGATAGGGATGGGGGCACGGCCACAGGGACACGCTTCCCATGCCACAATGGGAACTGGAGCAGGGAAGAGAGAAATAAACCCCAGTGCTCAAAATTTCCTTTCCTTTCCTTTCCTTTCCTTTCCTTTCCTTTCCTTTCCTTTCCTTTCCTTTCCTTTCCTTTCCTTTCCTTTCCTTTCCATGTTTATCCTTCTTGATCCATCAAGGAAATAATTCCCTTCCCAGGGGATTCTGGCCAGGGATTTGGGATCAGCAGAGTTTGTCCCTGGCTCGCTGATCAATGGGGAGTGGGCACCCCCTGAGCTGCACAGCATCCGTGCAGGAAGGAGAGATCCTGTGAATTTTCCTCTTTTATTTTTTTTTCCCTAATTCCCGCTGAGCCCAAAATTCCAGTTCAAGCGGTGAAATTCTCCAGAATCCAGAATGACGAGACAAGGTGCAAGAGGGGAAAGCAAATCGAGTTCTTCTGCTGCCTGATCCTTGTTTTTCTCCCTTTCTTCTTTTTTCCTTCCCTTTTTGTCTTTAATCTTCCCTTTCTTCTTCTATTTTCCCTTCTCTTTCCCTTTACACCCCCGCTGCCTTTTTCCCTTTGTTCTTTTCCGTAGAATCATTCAGGTTGGAAAAGACCTCTCTAAGATCACAGGATTCAAATTTGCTCCCCTTTCTTCTTATTATTCCCTTTATTCTTTTTTAAATTTTTTTTGGTTTTTTCCTCCTTTTTTCTTTCTTCCTTTTCTTCTTTTTTCTCTTTTTTCTCTTTTTTTATCCTTTCTTATTTTTTATTGTCTTGTTTTTTCCCCATTTCTTCTTTCATCTCCCCTTTCTCTTCTCTGTTTTTCCCTTTCTTACTCCAATTTCTTACTCCCAACAATCCAGGGACCTCTCACCCCACAGAGCCAAGAACTGGAGGCTTCAAGAGAGACGACGGAAAGGGAAAATTAAAGGATGTTAAAATCCTCAAGGACAATCACGGATTGTGCATCTTCACCCCCAAGGCTCAGGCGTTTCTCCCTCCTCTTCCTGCTTTTTTTCCACTTGGAAAGAAAAGAAAAATAAGCAGGGGAACAAACGGAGTGAGAGCAAATCCCTTGGCTCGGAGCTCTCCCGGCGCCGCTCCGGGAATGGAGCCTCTCAAAGGAGATGGGTTTTTACTCCAGAAAACGATCGGCTAATGGCATTCCAGAGGCACCGGGAGAATCTAAAGGCATCAAAACCTCTCGCCAGAGGCGGATTTTATGGGAAGTGTTTGTCAGCAGCTCTCCCGCTGTGCCCATCCCTCGCCCTGAGCTGGAATTGCTCAGGGAATCAGGGATAGGGGTGCAGCTGCTGCCCCCCAAAACCGTCTGGACACGAGGTTGGATTCCTGTGCTGTTCCCCATCCCAAAATCCGCACAACCCTCGGCTTTCTGGAAAGTCCAAAAGCACAGCCCCTGCTCCAGCCTTTCCAGGGCTGCTCCCCACAAGCCCCTGGTGATCAAAACAGTTCCAAAAAAAGCAGATTTAATCCAAGGAAACCAAGAGGGAAATAAGGAATCCAAGAAGCCCGGAATGATTTGGGTTGGAAAGGACCTTAAAGCTCATCCCACTACCCCGGGTTGCTCCAAGCTCTGAGTTTTATTTTAATTTAAGCTCAGGATCCCTCAGGATCCTCTCTCCCGAGGTTGAGAGAAGCAGACAGGTACCCAAAGCCTCCCCGCAGGATTCTGCCTCTGGAATTGCTTTGTGGAGTTGCACTGGGACACAACAAAGGCGGATCTGACAAAGCCTCTCCTCTCTCTGCTGTGAAAGGGCAGAGACACAAAAGCGGGAGGTGCCAGCTTGGAGAAAGGATTGAACTGGAAACAGGGAGAGCCGGGCACTGCTCAGGGACAATTAATTATTGTAAGAGCTGCAGAGACAAATTCATAAAAGCCCCGCTGAGGAGGCAGCTGTAATCAGGCTTAAAAAGATTGATTTAAAAAAAAAATAATAGAATATGCAGGACAAAATAGTTGCTAATTCAAAAGGGAGCAAAAGGAATGAGAGCAAGAGGTGCTTGGGAGAAATCCATGGTGCCTGTCCAGCTCTGGAGCCAACAGGTGCTGGAAATGCTGCTGATAAAGCAAAGAAATTGGGGTTATTTAATACAGGAGGTAAAGACTGAGATGGTGCCTCAGTGCCAAAGCCTGATGAGATATTTTGTGTTGCAAAACAAACCAAAATAAACCAATAAGTGGAGGTTATTAATGCCAAGCTTCTCAAAAAATCAGCAGGATCTGGAGCAATTGAATTGAAGAGGTTTGAAAGCTCTGCCAAGGAGTTATTTCTGGATATTATTTTAATTATTTTTCCCTGTTTTTTAGGGTTTTTTTAAAAGCCCACTTTGAATTCCAGTGGGGTTATTTATTTCCTCATGGATTCAAACAATCCAAGTGGTTGGGCTGACACTGGAGCCAGGCAAAAACAAGGCAAGGTCTGAAGCAGGACTCGCTTAACGAGGAAGAGGGATTTAATTAGTGCCAATCAGGACACATTTTGGAGCAGCAGATTTCATTATCCCAGCTTTCCCTGAGATTCCTAAATGAGTTTGGGGCATTTGGTTTGGGTGGAATTTGGATGGGGAAGCTGGAACAGCCTGGAGAACACCGGCAGAAGCTGTTAAAGCTCGGAGCAGCTGCTGCCCAAATTCCAGGGAAGGGAGCAATGGATGGGAACAGCATCCTGGAATTACAGCTCCTGCAACAACGAGAGCTGCTGATGAGAGCAGATTTTGGGTAGCACCAAAGCTCAAGGTGAAAAATTCCTAAACACAGAGGGCTTGGGAATGGGGAGACATCTGGGGAATCAGAGGTGGAGGTTCCTTCTCCACACACCCTGTGTGGATGGACACGCGGCTGCGGTTTGGGATATTGATGATCCCTGAGCCTCCAATCCGGGCTCCATCCCTGGATCCGCCTGCTGGCCGTGATTTTCCAGGCTGGGTTTGTGCTCTGGCTTTTATTCCTCTCCTGGGAAATCAGCAGCGAGCTCTGCAACAGGCAGCCAAAAAGGAAAAATGGGGGAAAACAACAACAACAACAACAATAACAACAACAAATCAATCACTTCTTAGGACAATGCGAGAAGGGAAGAGCTGGGAATTGGGATGGATCCAGGCTGGGAGTGAGGGCAGCATCGGCACAGGGGAGGAGATGCTGCCAATGGCACCCCCTGGGAAACAGGGATGGAGCACAAGGAGGATCCCAGAGCCAGGAATCCTTCCAGGGAGGAAAGGCAGCGGCTCGGGGCAGGCAGAGGCTCCTTCCTGCTCTGCAAACCCTCAGGACCAGCGGGACAATCCCTCCTTCCCAGCAGCGGGACAATCCCTCCTTCCCAGCAGCGGGACAATCCCTCCTTCCCAGGGCTCCCAACCCTCGGCTCCCAGCCCTTGCTGCTGCTGATCCGGGAGGGATCGGGGGCAGGACGGGACAGCCCGAGCCACAGTGTCACCCCTGGGGACAGCAGCGGGGGGCCCGGCAGCGTTCCCGTCTCCCGGAGCTGGGACAGGACAGGGAATTCACCCTGGAAGCACCGTGGGTGTGCGAGGTTTGCTCTCCAGCATTCCCGTGGGGATTCATCCCTGTCCTCCCCTCCTGCCTGGGATCTGCCCAGCACCGATTCCTGCTCCAGAGATCCCTCCCGAGCCAGGATTGATTCCTGCCCGTCAATAATTCCATCAGTGATGCCTCACTGCCGGTGCCTCCCACTGGCTCAGGGACACATCTCCTTCCCACCACATTCCCAAACCACAGCCAGGCTCTGGCAGAGCCCAAAGGCTCCCATCACACCTCCCTGGAGAGTTCTACACTCAGGCAGCATCTCCTGGTTCATCTCCAGGCTGTGGCCATCCGTGTCCTCCCCTCTGCCCCTGCTCCAGGAAAAAGCAGGAGAGGGGAGCACGGAGGATGGATCCCAGCAGCTCTGGTGCTCAGGGACACGGAGGCTCCGGGGCTGGGCTGTGACAAGGTTGGATGAACCTCCAGAGGTGACTCAGCCCTCGGGATGATGCACACCCAGTGACCCGTGGATCCAAGCTCTTCCCAAAACCACGGATCACTGGCAGTGGCTCTGCTGCTTCCAAGGCAAGGCAGAACAGCCTTTCCTGAGCTTTCCTGAGCTTTCCCAAGGATTTGCTGGATCAATGTGTGGAGGGGACACACTGCAGGGAATTCCCAGCCAGCAGCAGCCACGGAGAGGGATCCCAGCAGGATCTCTCCTGGAGAATGCAGGGATGAGCTCTGATCCCCCTGGAGGAGGGTAATTCCTGGGATCAGAACTGGCCAGGGGGGAGAACATTACACCAGATATCAGCAATTATCCCATAAATCCAGACACGAGAAGGGCTGCAATTAATAGGATCCCAAACTGGCACTAATTACCCGTCTGTGGGAGGGGAGGAGGGAGCCTGGGACCCACTGGAGCAGCACCAGCTGGGAATATCACTGGGAATCCCAACATGCCAAAATTGGAGCATCAGGAGTGACTGGGGGGGCTCCAGGGGCTCTCCTGCCTCCCAGAGTGTGTTCAGGGCCTTCCACAAAGCTCATTAAAACTCCAGGAATCCAAACCCTCTCCTGACAGCACTGGGGCACATTCCCAGCCCTTGGATGTGCTGTCACCCAGGAGAGGAGCTGATCCCGTCCCCATCCTCACCCTCCCTGCCTCAGGGGCTGCACATCCCCCCAGGACCATTCAAGGGTGTCCCGGTGTGCCAGGAGGATCCCAGGGAATGTGTGGCACACAGAGGGCACCGTGCCTGCTCCAGGCCTTGCTTTGGGAATGTGAAAGCTCAGGGGCACCAAGCACAGGGAGAAAACAACCACCCAACCGACATTCCTTCCTGCCCCATCCCCATCCCGTGGGTATCAGAGCCACATTCCCTCATGCCAGCAGCCCTGAGCTGATTCCTCCCAATTCTTTTCTCCTCCAAGAGGGATTTTTCCCGCTGACAACCACTTTACTCCTTGTGTAACCTGTTGGTCCCTACTCCCAGCACGCAGATCAGGCTGAGGAGGGCGAGGCAGTGCAAAGGACGGGGATGTCAGGAGGAATTAAATCAAGTGTCAGGAGAAAATTCCAGCAGGGGAAATCACTTTCCTGATTCATGCTGCCAAGCAATTATCCCCGTGACAGCCCGGACAGAGGCGTTTTCTCACGGCTGGGAGCTCGGGATGGGAATTGTAGGGATCAGCTCCTCCAGAGCTCCTTGCCCAAGCCAGGATCAGCAGCTCACGCTGCATTTGTCAGCCCCCTGTGATGCCTGGTGCGTGCCAGAGCTGATGGATTCCCAAGGAAAAGCAGCTCTGCCAGGGAAAGGCTGGAGATTTCTGCCTTCTCCCACCAGGCTCAGCCATCCATCCCAGGAACAGCACGGATCCTGTCCCTGGGAACAGCTGAGGCGCTTTTGGGGCAGTGGGGTGGAAAGGCAAGGTCAGGATTCCATGGGGAGCACAAAGGGAGTGGATGTGTCCCCAAGGTGGGGAACATAGAGGGATTGGATGTGTCCCCAAGGTGGGGAACACAGAGGGATTGGATGTGTCCCCAGGGTGGGGAACATAGAGGGATTGGATGTGTCCCCAAGGTGGGGAACACGGCCCCAGGGGACAGCTGTCCCCGCAGTGACACCGGCAGTGCCACCGAGGCAGCACTAACAGGGTCCAGGCAGGCTCAGCGGGTTTTGTTCAGGCACAGAATTCATCTCTGAATTCATCCCTGGTGTCTCATCAGCCTCCAGCTCCACGTGGAGCTGGGAGTGATCCCAGGAGCCCACACAGCCTCTGGGATGTGATCTCATCCACAGGACGCCCTCAAAATACCCCCAGACAGAGATTTGGGGTGGAAAATGCAGCAAAGGAGCAGGGAGGGAGTCAGGGCATCAAACCCCAATCCAAGCATGGGCAGGATTTTTCATCCCTGACACAACCACGCTGAAAAGCAAAGGAAAATCTCCAGAGGGAAAAAGCTTCTGGAGAAGGGAAGGTTTTGAGGAGACCTCACAGCGCCTTCTGAAGAAGGTAACATACAAGGGACCTGGAGAGGGAATTTCATCAGGAGCTGGAATGGCTTCAAACCTAAAGAGATGGGGTTTAGATGGGATATTGGGAAGGAATTCTTCCCTGAGAGGGTGGTGAGGCCCTGGACAGGTTTCCCAGAGAAGCTGTGGCTGCCCCTGAATCCCTGGAAGGGTCCAAGGCCAGGTTGGACAGGGTTTGGAGCAATCCGGGATGGTGTCCCTGCCCATGGGATGAACGAAATGAAATTTAAATTTCTCCCACTTATTAAACCAAACTCATCCTTGGGCCTTCCCAAAATAAGGTGCTCTTCCCAGGTGCTCTTCCCCAGGTGCTCTTCCCAAAATAAGGTGGTTTTGTTCCCGAGGTGTGCTCAGGACGCTGCTCTGAGCTGGGACAGGGAGGTTTGGGGCAGATGGAGCTGGGGGATCCTTCCCTGCCCTGGCCCTTGTTCCTGTCACACGGAGCTTTTCCAAGCAAACCGGGTAAATATTTGCATCCTGGAGAACCAAAAGCAAAAAACGAAGCCAGCACCAGCTGGGGTCCTGAGAAAGGATTTCACTCTGTCCATCCCTGCTCATAAACCCAATTCCTGCCTGAGCTGGGATCCTTTGGGAGAGGTGTTTCATTGGTTTTCCCTGCAGGAGCTTTCCAGCCCCCAGCCGAGCTGGGATGGATCCCGGGGGGAGCAGCAGCTGCTCCTGCTCTGCTTCCAACACCATCCCTGCTCATTCCAGCTCCTCTTCCAGACACCCCCTCGGCTCCCCCAGATCCCACAGGCAAAGGGATTTGCCCCCATTTGTCCCCTGTGCCAAACCCTTGGAAGGTCAGGCTGCCATTCCCAGCCCTGCTCCATCCCGCAGGGTCAGGAGCATCCTCCTGCCTCTCAGGGCAGCTCCGGGAGCACAGGGATAAACGCTGAGCTGGGAAAGCTCCACCGCACACCGGGACAGGTATCCCACGGCAGCTCCCTCGGCAGATTTTGCCACCATTCCCCAACCTTTTGGTCCATCCAGAGGCTTTTCCATCACCACAAACCCCCAGAGACAGCCCGGGGTGTCTTTCCCAGCCTCCCAAACACTCTCCCAGCCTTTCCAAAGGGTCGGATCCTGAGCGGGGAAGGATCCCCTGCGCAGGGCTGGCGATGCCACATGACACAACAGNGTTTGCCACAATTCCCCAACCCCTTGGTGGCCATCCAGAGGCGCTCCCAAAACTACAACCCCCCAGAGAGCCCGGGGTGCCCTTCCCAGCCTCCCAAACGCTCTCCCAGCCTTTCCAAAGGGTCGGATCCTGAGCTGGGAAGGATCCCCTGCGCAGGGCTGGCGATGCCACATGACACAACAGCATCCAAAGGGCCTTAAAATAAACTCCCCCCTCCCTGCTGGATTCCCTGCGGGAAGCAGGAGCCGGCACGTGTGCGGCCGCACCCCCGCGTGTGCAGCAGAGCACCCCTTATGTGCCAAAAAAATTTTAAAAAGATTAAAAACCACCAAAAAAAAGCGTTGTTAAAACCTCTCAGAATTTAGCAACCATCACCATGGATACCGATCACCGAAAAAAAAATAAATAAAAATCCCTGCATTGCCATGGCAACGCCTTCCCCCCCCCATCCTGCCTGTTTATCCTGGAAGTGACATTCCATTTATCGGGAGCGATGGGGAGAGAATGGGAGAGCAACCTTCCCCAAGTGCACGGAGGCAGAAAAATCCTCCGTGAGGAAATCGCTATTAATAGAGATAAACCAGCTCCGGCACGAATCAGCCCCGGCATGAAGAGCTCTGTGCCTGGGAAGAGCTGCTAAATCCCAGGAAAACTCCGGGAGAACACAACCTGCAGCCACGGGGGAGACGGGCAGGGGCAGAGAGGGGCGGAGAACACGAACTCACAGCAATTTCTGCACATTTAAAGCACAATTAATTAACACCAAGGCCTGTAAGAGCGAGGGTGGGTTGCAAAGGAATGGGATCCTGGCATTGGGATGGTTTGGGAAACGCTGCTGGAAAATCTCCTGGAGTCTGTGGGTGATGCTTGGGGCTGATAACACTGGAGTCCAAAATAATCTCCTTTGTTCCAAAATTGGAGCTTCCAGAGGAGTGGATTTGTCAATCCAGCACTTGGATGGCTCACTCAGGTTCTTGTGGTGCCCATCGGGGTAAAGAGAGAGGTTTTAGATGGGATATTGGGAATATCCCACCCTGTGAGGGTGGTGAGAAGCCCCTGGGCTCAGAGAAGCTGTGGCTGCCCCTGGATCCCTGGAAGGCCAGGTTGGGAAGGGCTTGGAGCAACCTGGGACAGTGGAACCAGCAGGAGTTGGAACAGGATGAGCTTTAAGGTCCCTTCCAAGCCAAACCAGCCTGGAATTCTCTCTGAAATATCATCCCTGTGCTGGGAGTCACCACTCGAGGCCCTTTGATCAACTCAGCTGAATTCCAGCAGCATTTTCCCAGACTGACATTCCTGGGTGGATCTCAGCCTGGGAAATGGACCAAAGAGAACAGGAATTCCTGCAGCTGCTGCTGATTTGGACAATCCTGAGCTGCTGTGGATCAATACCAGCAGATCCTCGTGGGAGAATCCTTAGGGATTGATTGCAGGCAGTGTTTAGCCCAAGCTCTTTATTAGGGACAGCAGCAGAGCACAGAGCTGGAGGGGCTGAGGACACTGGGAATGGCAGAGATCCAGCAGGGATGCTCCAAGTGCTGCCTTCCCTCAGCTCAGGAGCCTTGAGGGATGGGAATCAAGGTGCAAAATCCCAAATCTGTGATGGGCAGGAGCCTGAAGGATGGCAGCACATCCCACAGCCACCCCCCCATCAGCCACCCCACAAATACAAAACATCAAATGCACAAAGATCAGTGGGATCAAGGGGTTTGGAAAAGCCACCACTCATCCCTATTTCTCTGTCCTGGTTTTTATACAGCACTTTGTATTCCTCAGCTGTCACACACAGCCTGAAATATCCATGGGGCTGCCATCAAATTAAAAATTCCAGCCAGGAAGACAATCCTAAACTGCAGCTCAGACATAGCACCATTAAATAAAAAGAGCAGAAGGAATCACAGCACTTCCCAGCCTGATTTCCAGCACAAGAGAGATGAGGGAGTTCCTCCCCCTCCCATTCCCAATGACACAGATAAGGAGAGCGAGAAAAGCGCCAAAAAATCCAAAGATTTTTCCTCCATCAGGAGCAAACCCTGCACAGAGTCAGGAGAAGCAGGGAGCTGTCAAGATGAGACGTGCTGGAAATGTCACAGCCCTCCCAACACTGGAGGCATTCCTTGGGAGAGCTGGGATTTTTCAAATCAAACGTTTTGATCTCGGAATTGTTCTGCTGCCTGGCTCCGTGGGGAAAACGGGAAGAGAGCAGCATTTTAAGGATGCTTTGAAGGTCTCCTTCCCAAGATTTACCAAAGGGGAAAAAATAGAGACACAGTCGAGCCTCAGGCCCCTGTTAAAGGCAAAGGAAGATTTCCAGGAGTTGAGGCACAAGAGCCACGTGCTGAGCTCCAGGGTGATCCTGAGAAAAAGTGAGCATGGGAGGGCTCCAGAGGGACATGAAACAGGAATTGCCACCCCGAAAACAGAACCTGGCTTGGACCAGCCCTGCCAAGAGGGTTGGGCTGAAAAAATAATTCCTAAGGTCACAGCAAAGATGTGGATTGAAGGACACCTTCCCTTTCCCTGCCCCGATCGCGTGACTCAGAATTCCCCTAACCCAGAGTGAGCAGGAATTCATCCTGGACAAAAGTCAGCCCAAAGTTTCAAGGGTTTAGGGAGATAAGAAACTTGTCCTTGAGCAATATCTGATCACCTCTGTTTGTACAAACACCGAGAACGCCGGGAGAATAAATGGATTTATACTCACCTACGTGGGAGACGCGGAGAGCTGGGAGCAGCAGGAGGGGCTGGAAGTGTCACCACAAAGCAGGAAGGGCTGGAAGTGTCACCACAAGCAGGAAGGGCTGGAAGTGTCACCACAAGCAGAAGTCAAAGCCAGGAGCCACCAAGTGTCACCCCAGCACCATCACTTTCAATCTTTGTCAAAGGTCTCAGATTGGAACAGTCCCTCCTCCCTCCCCTCCTTCCCTTTTTCCCTCCCTCTCTCCCTCCCCAGCCCTGGCAGGGATTATAAAAACTCCCAGAGATGGATGCAAACTGTTGGATGTGTTCATAAAAACAGATCAATCCATCTTCCTCCGTGGGATAATCTCCTTAGAGCCGAGCTGCTGCTCCACTGAGCTCCCGACCTCGTTGGGATCCCGCTGCCGACCCCGGGGCTCTGCCTCCTTCCTGCCATCCCGCTGGATTATCCCTGGGATGTGCCTTTGCTGTGGGATTAAAGCTTGTTTTAGTCCAGATTCTGCTGCTGTTCAACCAGCACTGCTCAGGCTGAGCTGATTTATTCCCTGGAGAGTTCCAGGTCTGTTTTTAATGCTGAGTTCCAAAAGCGGGATGGAGGGAGAGGCAACACTCGGTGGGATCTCCCTGGGATTCAAACCCCTTGATGCAGGCTGATTTCTGGGATCAACACCACCCAGGACAGCCCTAGTGGGGACATTCCCAATGGATTTGAAAAGTGAAAACCAGTATTGATGGAGCTAAGATATGGAAAAGCTCAGGGCAGGCATTTGCTCCCCTGCTCTGGCCTGGGAACCTGACATTTTGGGAAAGGTCTGGCTCCAAGTGTGAGGGAGTCAGGAATGCTGAGAGCTTTGGAAGTGTGGCAGGAGGAGCAGCTGGCAGAGGAGCCTGGGACAGAATCCAGCTCCTGCTCAGAGCACCAATCCCTCCTTGGAGTCCCTGCCCAGGGCTGGCATTGATGGAAACAGCAGAGCCCCAAAAACAAACAGAGAAAGAGGTGGAAAATGAAGAGAGGGAGGAGCAGGAGCAGGAGCTTCTCTCCCTCATCCCAGGAGAGCAGGATGTGGAGAGAGAAAGAACAGGATTGTCCTTGCTTCCTTCCCAATTCCAACTGATCACACACAGAGCAAAAAGAGCACGGAATCACAGGATTTTGGAATGGTTTGGGTTGGAAGGGGTCTTCAGGATCATCCAGCTCCATCCTCTGCCACCATCCCAGGTTGCTCCAAGCCTTTCCAACCTGGCCTTGGATTCCTCCAGGGATGGGGCAGCCACAGCTGCTCTGAGAATTCCATCCCAGGGAATAATTTCTTCCCAATATCCCATCCTTGGTGCCTGCAGCTGGAGAACACAGGGACTGACAAATCATGGTAGGAAAATGATTTTTATTTCTTTTCTTTTTTTTTCTAATTTGAATTTCTTTTTTCCCTTTTTTTCTTTTTTTTAAATGGAATTTCTGCTGTTTACAGATATGGTTTATTCCTGATAACACAGCTTGGCAGCAATTAAAAAAAAAAAAAACCAAACCCACTGCAACTGAATTAAACCCCATAAATACCAGCCCAGAAAACAATGGACAACCACCACTATTTCTATACAGGAACTATTATTTAATGTCACATTTTGACAACTGTAAATGGGCTACAGACTGTGGGCAAAAGGCAAGAGGTGAAATCTTTTTGAAACACCAGATGTAGAATAAACAGCTCATTCCTCAACATTTACATGATTCACATCAAATTGATGACATCCTAAATGTATTCCTTTTAAAGGATAGAAATTTTGCAATAAAATATTACATTTTCATTTAATACTCTGGTACAATACTTCATACATTGCAGGAAAAAAAAAATAAATGCAAGGCCTATTCCACCTAATAAGATCCTTTTTCATTAGTCTTTAGTACTGCAATAAAAAAAAAAATCACAGTAATGTCATAAATAAACAGGCTTGAAATTATTCATTACCTTTCACTATTGAAAAGGGAGAAATGAATTAATTTGAAATAATGGAGCTATGGGTAGAAAATCAAACCCTGATAACACATCTTAGTCCCAGCTGCGAATTTCCTCAGCCCTACAATGAAAAAAGGGAACAGGTTGGATACCTCTGTTAGCTGTGTCCTGGTTAATTGTGTCTCAAACACATCTTTTAGGAGGGAAAAAAAAAAAAAAAAAAAGGAAAGTTTGGTCAGGATTAATAGAACCAATCAGGCCTAACAGGAGTTAGCTGAAATGAAAAGTGTATTTCTCTAAAACATTCAGGAAATGAAGTCTGCAGCAAATTCACACTGGCATCAATCATTGTGCCTTGGGGTCAATATCCCTCGTGGGACAAAGGCTCCTCCAAGAGAACCCTGGGATCCTTTTTCCATCCCTGCCCCAGAACAAGCTCAGCCAGCACTGCTTCCAACTGAATTCCCAAAACTGGGAATCCCTGAATGCCACATTCACTGATCTCCCCTGAACCAAAGGATGTTTCTCTTTGTTGCTTCATCTGTCAGAACCCCAAAGTTATTTGCTGGAATTAATGCAGGGGATGCTTTAAGAACCCTCCCTGCCTCTGCTGACAGATTTTAGGGTGCAGGGGCTCCCCTCTGGTGCCCACCAGGACCCAACATTGGTTCAGAAAGGAGAATTTCTTCCTTTAGTCACAAGCCCTCAGATCCTGCTCCCCCCTCACTGACATTCCCCCACCATGTGCTCCCCAGGGTTCACACACATCCTGCAGCAAGAATTCCCTGCTTCCAAGGAGAACAATTCCAAATAAACCCCCCCAGAGGCAGGTTCTGCACGAGGTCAGGAGGCAACGTTGTGCTGGCCATGGGCTGATTGCTGCTCACACAGCTCCAGCTTTTAAGACACTTCACATGAACTGAGTGCAGAGAGCTGAGATTCCCTCAGGATCCTTCCCCTCCTTTCTCCTGACTTTTCCCCCCTGATTTCCCCAGTTTGGAGCAGAGCAGCTCCAACCCCCCCCTCTGAGTGTGTCCCCACCTCGCTCCAACCTCTGGAAGTGCAGGATTTGAGGCAAATATTTAATGACTCCATGCAGATCTCAACACTTCCAAGTGATCCCAGTCCAGCAGGAGGGAGCTGGGAGTGGGGCCAGGCTGGCAGGGGATGGAGAACAGGAACCTCACCACCAAACCACCACATTCTTCTCTCCTCATCTATTCCAATTTAGGAAGGGCACAAGGATTCAGGGCTAGAGCATAAGGCTGTGCCAGTCAAACACATTTATGGTGTGCTGGTGACAGGAGTTCCAAAAAATCAAATCTCAAAGCCCCGAAAGACTAAAAAAAAAAAAAAAGGACAAGAGGCCAAGGAACAAAATTCTGCTTAACATTAACGAAGCACCTTCATTCAGTTCAAACAAACTGCTCAAATATTGGAATTTGCAAAGCACTCTGAGGACCAGGTGATGGAAGCTCCCACTTCACCTCTCACAAAGCTGCATTAATTCCATTCCAGGCTCCAGCAGAATCCCACCAATAACCCCACTGCAGTGACACAGGAAGGTCAGGCAGCCTGTGTGAGGATGGGAATCATTCCTCAACCCCACTGAAAGTCACAGAATGTCCCCAAAACCAGGGACAAGGTGCTGGGGAGACACCAGGCTCCATCCCTTGGTCCTCCAAGGGGAGCTGCTGGTCCAGGCCAGAGCCAGGGGAAGGAATGCAATGGAAGCTCACCAGAAGAGGCTTTGTCTCCCTGACAATCACAAGTGGTTCCAGGGGGATTTTCCATGGCATTGGGACAGGAAGGTCCAGGCAGCTCCCAAAGGCACTTGGGGTGGGACAGTGCCCTCGGTGTGGCCTCGCTGCTCCCTGTCCCACCAAGAATCCTGGGATCCCTCCTTCCCTAAAAACCCAGGAGGCTCCTCCACAGCTTCCATTCCCCCAGCACAAGGGGAGGAGGGCTCCCTGACACCAGCACTGGGTTACTGGTTTCACTGGTTTGAACATCCTGCAACTTCTTCATTAATATCTGAATTCTACCGGTTCAGTCTCATTCAATTGAGCACAAAATCAGCACTGAGTGTCCTCACAAACCACCCCCAGGTCACTGAGTCTCCTGAAGGACACAGGGAATTCCTATTCTGGGCAGAGACCACGAAAAAGAAACTTTGTTTGATGTAAAAGCAACTTCGCATAAATTCCTCCAAAATAGCCCATCCAGCCACACAGCAAAATCGGAATCAAAGCCACCAATTATCACAAAAAAGCACCTTCATCTCACGAGCTGCTCACCCCAGGAAGCTCAGTCTGAGTTTGAAATGTATCAGGACTAATTTGATCATGCACTTGGTTCTATTCACGCTGGTGATCCACTGTTTCCCAACAATCCACATTGTTCCCATCGGTATTTTACATTTCACGTCNTTAAAAAAAAACAACAAAACCAAATGGATGACAGTCCAACAGTTTGCAGGATTCAAAACTGACTCTACAAAGTAATTGTCTACCTTGTAGAAAGGATTTCCTTTTATTTGGAAAACGAGCAATTGGAAATTGGAGAGAAGAGATAAAAACAATCTTTAGATGCTCTGAAGTTTTGCCTACTGAAGGATTAAAACCGTAAATAAAAAGGTACCAAGCCCTCAGAGCTCATTGCTCACGTGAAGCTTCTTCCATCTCTTTCTTGACCTTTTCAAAAACCATTTTCATGTCTGGGAAAGGGAAAAAAAAAAAAAAAGGAAGAATTATTGAGGATAAAAACCCCAGCAGTTATTTTTGTTCAGGGATTGTACAGAAGTGCTCAGTTTTGACTCAATAAAACTTGAACTCAACCCAAAGTCTCAACCCTGGCTTAGAAACCGTGTGGGTGCTTTGGCAGTAAAAGGTGAAATTGTGTATAGAGGTCATTAAAATTTAATTTAAATTAACTTTTGGAATTTATTTGGGGATAAATTCCAAGCATTTTGGGCATTCCTGGGTACATTTTCTCCCAAGCCAGGCTGGACACAGCCCCTCCTCTGGCCATACACACCTGCCTTGGCCTGGAAGGCTCTGAACATCTTCTCATCTGAAACTCTTCTGCTGTTGCATCAGCCCCACATTTTCATATACTCTAGCACTATCTTCTCTCATTCTGAAATGAAATCAGGATTTAGAGTCCCACCAATCTCATTTGAGACAAAAAAAAAGAAAAATTAAATCCTATTATACAGACCACAAAATTCAGGGACAATTTATTTTCCTTGATTTATTTCCAGAGGAAAGCCCAGGACAACATGGCAGGTTCTGGGGTAACTCAGCCTCATTTGAGGTCTCTGAGGATGAGATAAAACAGCTCAAAAGTGAGAGCAGGACTGAACTTACTCTGGACACGTTGGGGTTGGGGTGCAGGGGGGAAGAGGGCTCTGATCCCCACTCGTCTGGTCCGATAACGAATATTTAATGTTTGTGTACTCGTGACCTTTCCTCTTGCTCTTCTGTCAAGAAAAACACACAACAAAAAGCCAGGTTTGGGGTTAATCCCAGTGAACAATTCCAAGAGGAGACAACCATGAGTGTTTTTAGGTTTGTCTGTGAGGACAGAGCTCAGCTCTGCAGTGAACACATCACCGAGCACACCTAAAGCTTGGCTCCAGCTATCAGCGAGACAAAAACCTGAAAATCTCCATTTTCTCCCCATGCCACCACCTCCAGCACAACACAGCAACCCTCTGAATGTACTCAATCCTCATCTCCTTGGCAGAAAACTCCCCATTTCATTCTTGAGCAGCCAGTGGACTTCCCACTGACCTCATTTCCAGCTTGGAGCTGGGACCAACGGAGCGACACACCGTTGTTTGCAGGAGCTCTAATAAAACAATATCTGAGCCCATTAGGTTTGATATAAAAAGCAGCCAAGCTGTTATTTGGGTTCTGCACATATGCTGCAGGCTGCAGCCAATTGTGCTGGCACCCAGCTCCAGATCCTGCCAGGGAACTTCGCCGGGAAAGAAACGGGAGATGGATTTTTCCTTTTTCCCAAGTGTTCACAATGCCTGATGAAACTGAAAGCTACCAGGTAGAAATTAAAAGTTTTGCAGGGGATTGGGGTTTGGGGAGAAGGTTGTGGGTTTATTTTGAGGGTTTTTAATGCTGCAACAAGTCTTGAGGTCTGACTCAATCTCACAGCAGAGGCTGGCGGAGCCTCGGGGGAGTTCTGGCTCCTGAATTCCCATTAAGAACATTCCTGGGATTGAAGCTTTTCCAAGATGGGCTCCTGAAGCTCAATCAGCTCATTCTGGTGTTTCTGGTGATTCTCACATCACTCTTAGCCAGCATTTAACAAAGCTGTCCTGAGCAGTTTATGGGAAAAGTTTTGTTGAGCAAACCTGGATTTGCTTCATTGGACAAAGTCTGGGAGAGAAAGAAGGTTTGGTGGACACATGGAATGCAGAATTTGTGGAATGGACCACAAGGAGAAAAAGCTGATAAAGAAGAACTAACTCAGTACATGTTAGAAAGTCCCCAGCAGGGAAAGAGACGCTAAAAAGAGTAAAAATATGGACTAATTGGCATAGAAAGCAAAAGGTACAAATCCCAACTGCTCTGAGGTCAGGGCAAGGAGCAGGGACAGGGAGAAAACATCAGCTCTTTATCACAAAACCAGGAAACTGCTGTAAAACCCCTCAGAACTGGAGTGCAAGGAATCCCCTGAACAGGAAGGGGAGGGGAAACCTTATTCCCAAACACTTCTGATCCCACCACACTCCTGGAAGTGCTTTTTGTTGGATCACCACGCTCACCCTTTCATTTTCCACTCCAATAGATTGACTTCCTACCAATAAACTCCCCAAACTGGAATTAGAATGATTTAATTTTCCCCTTTCAGAAATGCAGGGAAGAAGCTTTGAAATCTCTTTAAAACACAAAGATCACAAGGTTCTGCTTTAATTAACAGACCCTCATCCTTTACTCTTCCTCCAAATTAATTTCCAGAAGGAAATTTAATAATAGGAAAGAAATTTGACATCTGGGAGCAGGGCTGGGGACAGGGAAGGTGGGAGAGGATTCCACTTAAATTAAGGTGAGGATCTCACCTAATATTTTAAAGAGGAAATTCCACTGAATAATGTAAGGAGAGGATTCCACTCAATAATGGAAGCAGAGGATTCCACCTGATAACAGGATTCCACTTAATAATGTTAAGGAGAGGATTTCACTTAATTTTTAAGGAGAGGATTCCACTCAACAATTTAGGGAGAGGATTCCACACAATTTTTTAAGGAGAAGATTCCACCTGATAATTTAAGGAGAGGATTCCACATTTAATTTTTAAGGAGGGGATTCCACCCAATAATGTAAGGAGAGGATTCCACTCAATAATGGAAGCAGAGGATTCCACCTGATAACAGGATTCCACTTAATAATGTTAAGGAGAGGATTTCACTTAATTTTTAAGGAGAGGATTCCACTCAACAATTTAGGGAGAGGATTCCACACAATTTTTTAAGGAGAAGATTCCACCTGATAATTTAAGGAGAGGATTCCACATTTAATTTTTAAGGAGGGGATTCCACCCAATAATGTAAGGAGAGGATTCCACCTAATTCAAGGAGAGGATTCCACCTAACAATTTAATTAATTCTCAAGCATAATGAACTGAAATACAAGAGACAGCTCACACCTTCAGACCCAGCCTTCCCACAACACAATTCCCCTCCAGATCTCCACCAAAGCTGCTCCCTGCTGGAATCCTGCCACGTTCCTGTTGGGTGTTTGGGATGGACCCACCTGCTCCTCCTCGATCCTGCGCTGGAGGGTCTCGATGTAGTGCTGCACTGCCATGTAAATGAACCTGTACTGAGCCTCTGTCTGCACCATCCCTGAGCGTTGGGACCTCACCATCTGGATGGTCTTGGGGACATCGATGTCACAGTCCACCCCTGGGGACATCCACGGTGATGGGGAGAGCAGGAAAAATAACCACGGTGAGGGGGGAGCTCACCTGGATCCTCCCTCAGCATTGCTGGGGCAGGCAGGGGAATGAAAAGGGGAAAAAAGGGGGTACCTTTCTCTCTGATGATGTCAATGAGGATGTCAATGACAATGAAAGTCCCTGTTCGCCCAATCCCAGCACTGCAAGAAGGAGGAAAAAAAGGGAATTTAATTGTTTTGTTCTTTCTGAATGAACATCAAAACCCCGGGCAAAGGAGGAGTCTGGAATTAGGAGACAGGAGGCTTCCAAATTAGAGCCAGGGGGTTCCAAATTAGAGCCAGGGGGTTCCAAATTACACCAGAGTCAAAGCAGAGACCTCAGGGAAGGGACAGAAATCAGCACTTCTGTCTCTCAGGGTTTATAAACACCCCTGAATCAGAAAAAACCCACAAGGTCAGATTTAAGATATCCTTGCCTAAAAAGCATCTCATTTACAAGCTGAGAGCACCCAAAAAGGACAGAGCCCTCACAGGTGGGATGAGATGCCAGAATTCCTGTGATCCTGCACTTGAAATGCTCCAGCCAGGATTGCTCCCATCTCCTCATCCAACAGCAGAAACCCTCATTTATACAAAGATTCACACTGTTAAATCCTTTCCCAAAAAGACCCTGTGCCACCCACCCAGAATGTGACATTGTACAGACAGAAAACAGGGAATTCTGAGCAATTCCCAGGGAAAGTCGTCCTTTTTAAAGGTCTCAGCTCCCTGGGCCAAAAGGAGGAGCAGCAGGAGGAGCCCAGCCCATGCCATGCCCTCACCTGCAGTGGACCACGACAGGTCCTGCATCAGGAATGCTCTCCTGCTTGTGGTGCACCTCCTCCAGGAAATCCAGGACGCCGCCGGGATCGCTGGGCACGCCGTGGTCAGGCCAGGTGCGGAAGTGGTACTGCCACACCGTCCTCTCCGTGTTCCCCTGAGAGGAACATGGAAACAAAAGCCCTCAGGGCAAACCCCAGCTCCTTATGGGGCACAGCTGAGCCCATGTGGGGAGGGGGCAGATCCCAAATCCAAGCTGAGCACAGCACACACAGGATGGAATAACCCATGGCCCTTCCTGGCCTGGCACATCAGTCACTAAATTTGTTTCTCCTCCCTGATCCAAACTGTTCCTTAACAGGAAGTGCCATTTCCATGCTGTTTTCTCACCTTTTTATCCCTTCCCTGAAGTGAATTTTCCACACACAACCTTTCCTTCCAACGCAACCATTTCCACAAATGCCCGGCTGGATTGAAGTGTTCTCAGTTAAAAGCATTATTCCCTCCTCCCAGATTCCCTGCAAGCTCTGCAGCAGTTCCTCTCCTGCCAAAAGCTGCTTAGGTAGGAGAATCTTCAATTATCCCAAGGGCAAAAGAGAAAGATGGATGGAAGTGAACGTGGAGCTTCAAAGGAAGACAGGGCTCCATTTATCCACCTCCGAGTGCTTTTATTGATTCCAGAGAAATGGGCTAATCCTGCCACTTTTCCTTTGGTGATCCACGAGCTGAACTAAAAGGACAGAGCTCCTCTTGTACTCACCTGGCCAACTTTGGAGAGTTTCAGCTCTCTCAGGGTGTAATCGTGTGCTGCACTCTCCTTCACATTCCGGACACGCATCACTCCGTATTCCTTCAGGGAATATTCATCGGGCCAGTACTTGACACACTTACTCTGCAAGATTTCAAAAGGAAACAAAATAAACAACAACAAAAAAAGAAAGAATAATCAGGCAGGAAAAAAAAAAAAAGGTTGCTTTGCCAAACTGGTTAACACAACCCTGAAGCTTTCATTTCAGAGTCCACAGAGGACAATCACCTGATGAGGTAAAAGAACATTTTAATGGGAAGTTTCTCCTCTCTGTAACAACCACTGGATAATTTCAAACAGGTACAGGTCACCTCTCCTCTCAGCACCTTTTGGGATATTTTGTGCCTGGATGTTTTCAAACCCTGGAGATTAAAATCCTGCTTTTTGTACCCCCAGCCACAGGTCTCAAAATACAGAATTGCAGAATTCACAGCCCAAACCCCACAGGCTGCAAAAGAAGCAAAGGTCAAAGGTATAAATCATTTCCAGTGGAAATAAAACTTGGATGCTTGCTTTTCCATGGCTTGCAGCAGGAAGGGCTGACAGAGCTCTGGTTCCATCACCAAAGAGGGCTCAGGCTCCTGCAAAGGGAGCAGTTCATGGGTCTGCAGCTTCTAAAATGCAGAGGTTTTGGTGTGCTGCTTCCCCATCAAGATTCTCTTTGCCCAGGGATGAATTCCACCCTCTGAGGAATGGATTCACCTATCAGCACTTGGGTTTGGCTCCTGTGACAGGCCAGGAAAGAACAACTCCTGGGAATGCAGCATCAAAGCAGGAATTATTGTAGGAGCAGCTTCTAGCAAGAGCAAACACAGACCAAACACCAAGTCCTACAGAGCAATGGGGTCTGTTTGCAGTTATTCTGAATATTCAGGGAAAAAACACAGCACAGGGAAGCTCCTTGTGCCAGCCCAAGGCAGAGTAAGATGGCTGAACAAGGCAACAAGATGCTTTCTGCTATTTCTGCCCTTCTCTCCCTGTCACAGGGGGAGAAACTGAAGCAAACACACTGAAACTGAAGCAAACACACTGATTTTAGGGGGTGCCAGCAGAACTAACTTGCAGTTTTCAATGCAGGGCTCTGAGCAGTTTGGTAGAGCAAGTCTGAACAGCAACACCATGTTAAAATAAGCTTTACTCTGCTGGAAGGCTGAACTGCCTCCAAAACCCCAAAACTCTTTTAATTCCTAAGGATTTGCTGCTTCTGCACTTTTAAAGCACATCCAGGACTCGCTGCAGGGCTGGGATGTTCCACAGTTCCTCCCTCCCTCCCTGAGGCTATGAGCTCTTGGAGGCAGCTCTGCTGCAGAGAGTTCTCTCCTTCCTGCAGGTCTGCAAACAGCTTGGCCTGAGATAAAAAAGCTTTGATTTGATACCAGGACTGGTATTTGCAACTCTTTAAAAAGTGAAAAAGGCATCACAAAGCAATCTAGGGTAAAGAAAGAATGAGCAATGCAGCACTGATGAATTAAAGGGTTTTCTCCAGTAAAAGGGCTGAGCAAACTTTGGGAAGAATATTGGAGAAACTGCAGAGGAGCAGAGGCCATTCAGGAGGTTCTTAAAAAAATAATAAATAACTTGAAGGAAGAAAGGTGTATTCAAGTTGACCCTGCCAAAACAACTCCGTAATTTATTTCTCCTGTTCCAAAACAAAGATTAACACTGGGAAGGGGGAGCTTCTCCCTCCTTCAGTGAATTCTCAGGAAGGAAACACAAATCTTGTCCCTTCATCAGGGTGATGAAGTGGCACAACTTTACAAAGACTAAAAAAAGATCCACAAGACAAAGTCAAAGACTAAAAAAAAACAAAAAAAACCCCCCCACCACAGGACAAAGTCTAATGGCTCCAAAAAACAGTGGCAGCTTTGACACCTCAGTTAGGGAAAGAATCCTGTAAAATCTTCTGTTATTTGTCTTCAGTCCACACACAAAAAAAGTTCCTGGGGTGAGGAACCCCTGCAATCATCAGTCACCCACAGAAAAACTTCAGTTTTTAATTAGATTTTTTTCCACAAGTGATGCTCCCCTAAAAAGGCAACAGCTTTCCCTTCAGAAACAGATCATGGGAATATGGAAAAAGGGTAAAAAAGGTGAACAATAGTGTGTGGAAGAAGCAGAGAAACTTAAAAAGAAAAGGAGAGAGAACAGAAAGTGTTTATCAAACAGAAAAAAAAAAGATCAGCAACAAATTCCAAAGATAAATCCACAGAATCCCCAGGAAGCTGTGTGTGCCTCTTGCCAGGATATCAGTGTTCAACCATTCCTATTCTTCCCTGCCTTGTGTCATTAGAAACCAGAACCAAACTAAAATATCCTCAGGTTTGCCAGAGGGCAGGGAGCAAGACAAGATCCCTGTACTCCAAAGGTAAATGGAGATTTTTGGGCTACACCATTGGAGGGAAAATTCCTCTTTGAGAGCATTAAATGCTGCCAGAGCAGGTAAGAAGCAACATCTCTACATTCAGTTTTGTGATAATAAAATCCCATTATTCTGCTTTTTTAGGGAGGTCCATACAGGCTTGATGAGCTAAAATAAATGGCAAGATTTTTGCTCCAGGAGCAGGGAATTTTTCCCTTCAAACACCCAGAATTCCTGTTTGGCCACATCTCCCATCCCAGTGCCTCCTTCCTTAAGTTTGAAATACAGAAAGATTCACATTCAGCAGCTCAAATTGCAGCAGGCAAACCTCAAGAAAGGGAGGCTTGATGTGACAGGAATCTATCCCCAATTGCCACAGGCAGCAATAAAAAAAAGGACACTCAGCACCTTCCAGAGCTCCAAGGAATCCAGTGCCACACCAGATTCCAGCCATAAATCAATTCCTCCCAGTTCAGATCAGTTCCTACTTGTCCTCAAATGTCAGGGCCTTTCCCAAGGCCAGCTGGAGCCTGCTTTTACCTTTCCTCTTTCCACTTCCTTCGTGGTCATGACAATAACTCGGGAATTCTCCTGGAACACCATCCTCCAGAAGTCATTCACCGTGTTCTGCAGGCAGCCTTGGGTAGCAATGTAGCTTTTTTTTGGCTTTGAGTTGTTGCACTTGGTTTCAAACTCAGGCTAGAGGAGGGGGAAAAAAGCCAGCAGTTTAATAAATGGTGACAAGATTCCCTTGGATTTAGGGAAGAGGAGGTGGGAATACACTCACCATAATAATATTAGCATTGATATAGTCTGAGACAGGTTCATTGGGATCACCATCGTGGAGAACAACTCTGGTGTGATCAACTGCAAAAATACACCTGGATGTCAAGCACTTGCATTCTACAGTTGTGAACACATAGCAGCCATTAATTAATTACCAAACTCAGCAAATTAGTGATTAGAATATTTCCAAATTGCTTCTTTGAAACAAGTGGCTGTGACCAGCTGGACCAAAACATGTCCTGGAAATTCAGAGACACTCAAACACTAAGGCAAGGCAAAACCTCAGGATTTGCATGTTGCAGTTCTGGCCCCCAAATTAATCCTCTGAAATTTAAGCATTCCAGCCTGTTGAGTACCAGTTGAGGGATATGAGGCTTTTAAATGAAAGCTGAAGATAAAAACCAATATTACAACTATCTACAAAGTGTAAATGTGTGAACCCAAATTGGAAATCACAGGATAATCCTGATACGAGGGGAAATTATCATGAAAAGAGAAGCCAAAGCCCAGTGGTACTTAATTAACCCTGTATTAATGAGGAAAATAGACCAGAGTAACATGAAATGGCAATGAAGGGTCGATACTTACAGGGTAAAATGTTTTTGTATCTATTTTTGTTCTTGTTTTCCTGGCGCTGCCCTTCCTTACGGCTGTAGAGGAGTTTGCATTCCTGCTGCTGCAAGGTCTGAGGGGAAAGCACAGACAGAAGGGCTCAAAAAAAGCAGGATGGACTGGTCAATCCTCACAGGGAAAAGGGAAGAGAGAGGCATTAGGTGACTACAAATAGGTTATCCAGAAATTATCCCAGCAAAGGAACAACCCAGAGTGGGGATTTCTGGAACACCATCTCACAGGGATAGCAGCAGTTCAAAACATTCCCAGCCATGCTGTTCCATGGCAAATCTCCCTTCTCCCAAAGCTCCTCAGAGCTGGAGGCACCAGGATCTCAATGCTTTGCTCCAAATTTTCATCCCCAAAGCAGTTCTGGCCCCACTAAAAGGAACACTCAGGGTTTGGAAGCTGCTCCCCTCATCATTCCCACCCTCCAGATTCTTGCTTTTATTTAACTGGCACATTTGCTCACTGCTGTCTCAGTCTGATACTCCCTCACTTAACGACTTTGGATAATTAGGCTCATCCTAAAGCCAGGGAAAGCAAAAGAAATGTAAGAAGTGCCAAGTTTCAAGCTTGTGACAAAGGACAGAGAACAGCCCCCAAAGCATTGCCTGTGGAATTCCAGGCAAAAGGGCTGAGAGCTAAACTTTCCCTGCAAGTTAAAAGAACTGAAGCAATTAAGAGTGTGGAAACCACATCTTCCTTCCTGGAGTTAATTATTATTGCTTGGAGCATCCCTGAGGAGAGATCCACGAGCAGCAGCGACTCCCAACAAGCCCATTCAGAGCTGGAAGAACACAACCATAAATCTGCAATATCCTCCTCGACATCACTACAACATCCCAGCACTAAGCTCAGAAATAACCATTTTTCACAAGGCAAAAAACATTACAAGGACTGTCAACATCCCTGTCTGGTGGTTCCTGGGACAAGAGGTTCATTCCTGCCTGGAGAAAAGTAATTTAAATTCACCATCTGGGCTGGCAGCTCCTGAACAGCACAGACAGGGATCCAGGGACAACCTGGAGTGTGTTCCCTGCTCCTGCCACCACGGGGGACAGCTGGAGCTTCCCTGAGGGGAATGGAAAAGCAGGACACTCAAACTGCTAGGAGAGGACTTCATTCCCCCAAAAAAATAACCTCTCTGAGAGCAGCAAAGGGGAAAAAGAAGTGCAATGTCTCACAGGTAAAATCCTTCATTTATTGGTTTTCCTATCCCAGACTTTTCCCTCTGTAAGGAAAACACTTTGCTTCAAGGCCACACTGAAAAATCAACTCCAAGAAAAATTTCTTTGACGTGTACCAGAGGCCAGGAAAGAACTGTGAATTAATGGCTCAGTCATACTTTGCCAAACCAACGATCCCTTCCCACACACACAACCTCTGCTGACTCCCTTCCCTCTCCAGGTGGAATTCTGACCATTCAGCCCTGGATCAAGGACTCTCTGGAAAGAGAAAAGAGAAAGTTTAATCCTCATTTTATCATTTCCCAAAATGCCACGACCTCACCATCTGATATTCTTGCTAATTCCTTTCCATTAATTATTTTTCCTTCTCCTGGCAACAATCAGAGCACACTGGACAGCACATTTAGCTGATGGGTATTTCTGATCACTTTGCAAATCCAGCACTATTCAGGAAGTTTCCCAAACCAGCCTCTCTGGAGCTCCCTGAGCACTTCCCAGTTTCCTGTTGCCATCTGCTGGTGGAATTGCAGACTCCACGGGTGGTTATGTGTGTGTGAGGTACAAACCAGTCCATTATATCCAGACTGGAGTGTTCCAGGCCAGATTGGACAGGGCTTGGAGCAACCTGGGATAGTGAAAGGTGTCTCTGCCCATGAGGTGGGATAGGATTTAAGGTCCCTCACAACCTAAATCATTCCACTATCCCAGGTTGCTCCAAGCCCCAGCCTTGAACACCTCCAGCTTCTCTGGGAAGAGTTTCTTCCAAATTCTGGAAGGATTTCTTCCCAACATCCCATCTAAACCTCTTCTAGTTTGAAGCCATTCCCCCTGTCCTGTCCCTACACACTCTTTCTGGAAGAAAATTGGAATTTTGCCTGCAGAGAGAAATGAAACACCGAAACAAACCGAAAATAAATCTCCACAAGTCCAAGGAATGCATATAATCCATGGTGCTTCATCCCAGAGCTTTCTACCACTTCCCAATGGCTTTAACATGCCCCAAAAACGAGTATCAAAAAGCCACAAGGACAAGGGCACCCTAATGGATGGACTGAGAAATGGAAGTTTCCCTAAAGAAATGGTTCCCAACTTCCCAAACAGCAGAAGGAATTTGAAGGATTGTCCTGGTGGGACAAACAGGAGTACACAAGGCTCCCTCATGGTGGGAAGGATATGCAGGAGGGATTGTGCCAGGGACTGGACAAAAAGCACTTTGAGAATCAGGAGAAAAAGACAAATATTTCAAGCCACAAGAGTGGAGCTGGCAAAGCCCTGGAGATGGGAGCAAAACCAGGGATCAGAAATGACAGAGAGGAGGAAACGCCAGGAATGCAGAACCCAAGGTGACTTTAGCAGGGTGAGATTGAACACTGCAGGAAACATTGCAGGAAACACTACTTGGGATGTCAGGAATTACCTCAAACTCTTCCCAGAAGCCCTGCTTGACTTTATCCGTGGTCTCTGCCAGTTTGCTGAGCTCCCTGACCCGGCTCTCGATCTCGGCAGCGTTGATCCGGGTGGTGTTGAGGGGCTGAGAGACACAGACCCCAAAGAGCACAGGGTTAGCAAATAACAGCCATGGAAAGAGAGTTCAAACACAAATTCTCTAAGATAAGGATGTTTTAAAGGGAGTTTTAGGATCCAGGCATCTTTTTGGATGTCAGAATTTCGGAATTCAAGCAAAGAGCAGTGAGGAAGGGGAGCTGAATAATTGTTTTTAAAGTCTCACTGTTTTTATTAAATGCTTTCAACTGTCTCATTTCTGGACTTGCCCCGCAATTCCTACAGACCAGGAAATTCTGCACATCAGAGACAACACCCTATCCCTTCACAAAACAAAAAATTGTTCCCATTTAAATGACTTTGTCATCCATTTCATGAAGCTTAACTCCTCATTTTTTGCCTCAGAAAAGAAAAAGTCTTGCAGAACGTCTGGAGAAGCTGCATTTCAACAGCACATCCTGGAGGTGGCAAAGCTCAGGGGTGGCCTCTCCTCCTCACCTGCTTGAGCTGCAACACGGTGCCCAAAGTCTCCACCATGGGGTTCTTCTTGTAATGCTCCACCAGATCTGTCAGAGAGTCAAACTTCTCCCCTCCACCAACGTCGTATTTGAGATCCTGGAGAGACAAATGCTCCTCAAAATAAACACACTTCCCACCATCACAGCCACAGCACCTCTAGGCCGTGCCTTGCATCAGAAATAACCTCTAAAATTACGTGTAGAAGATTCTACTGAAATCCTTCTGCTAAAGGATAGAGCTTTAATAAATAGAAACACAGACACACTGCAGGATGTCCCCTTTTTTTGCCATCTCCTTGAAAATCTGTTTATCTGCTTTTTTAGAGAGCTGATTCCCTCTGAACCGGGGTTCAGGCAGCTCAAGTAGATACTGGAGCTACAGGATGAGAATCCAGGAATTAGGGATTTGAATTGATTTCCTAAACTGAGTGTATGATTGGGTTCTGAAAGGCTGGTACTGCCTGGCACCATCCTGATTTTAAGGAAGCAATGCCAAATTATTTTTCTCAAAAATATAAATGAGTTAGCATTTATAATCTTAAATGAGTTAGCAAATCAGAGAGGTTTTCTTGAAAAAATAAATATATTCTGGTAATTCAGCATTTACAGTCCTGGTGGGTCATTTCTACCTCCAAGCTACCTCTGTTACTGCACTTTAGGTGTTTTTATAAAATTTAGTCATTGCACTGACATTGGGCACAACAGAAGTAAAAGAGAATAAAAAAAATCCATGTGTTTTGTTTTTTTATAAATCTATGATTATTTTTTAAACAGCAACCCATGCAGATAAATTAAATATCAAAATTGAAATTTAATAATATTTCAGTGAAGGACTACCTTATACTAAATAGAAAATTTAGATCTCAGGGCATTCCTTGGAGTGAACATTTGTTTACACATCATCTGTCAGGTGTAACTGCCTGAACTGACAGGAGAGAGGCATCTGTGGATGGATCTCCATTTATCCAATCACTCCTATTTTGATAGAATCCATCCAGGAGGCTGCAAAGGCTCCCTGAGCACAGCAAAGTGTGATTTGAGCCAGAAGGTCCTAACAGGAGCCAGTCAGCCAAGCAATCCCCCCAAAAAATTGGGATTTTGATGCCATCAAAGGAAACATTTTGATCAAAGGGATGACCTGCAGCAACCCCTGGGAATAGGGGAATGTATCCAGAGCTCCTGGGCTTGTGGATTCCCTGCTTTTCCTACCTGGCAGTGGATCATGACGTGCGTCACTTTGGATTTGCCATCGTTGCTCTCTCCTTTGTCATCCCCCGTCCTCACGGAGAGGACAAAGTCCCCAGGGTGGCTCTGGCTCTCCCTCACCAGGAAACTCCCATGTTTTCCTTTCTCTGTCAAGAGTTTCTCAGCTTCTCTCCCGGAGAGATGCCCATGAAACCACCTGGAAATAAAGGGACACAGAGGCAGACACCCTGCTTAGCATTCCAGCTGGCTGAATCCACTTGTTCCAGGTTTTTATTAAGAAATGGAATCCTTCTGTTCACTCAGCAACAGCCAGGACCAGGGAAAAGCTCAGCTGGTAAGAATAATAAATAAAAGAAGCCTTGCAAGTGTCCAGGTGCACAGCAGTGAGGAAGGAAACACTTCAGAGCACTTCCATGGAGTTTCCTACAAGCTTCCAGTGAAGCTTTGATTTGGATCCTTCACAACAATCCCAATGGATTCCAATAAACACCAGGTTTATTCTTCCAACCTTCCACTAAATCAAGGCATTCACTCTTCTTTTATTTCCTTCATGAAACTTTCCTGATAAACTTGTGGAAATTTTCCAGTTTTGAGACCTCACCCTTGTATCCCATTAGGAACTGGAGAGGATAATCCCAGCAATCTCAATTCTTCAGGAAACAGGGCCAGAAAAGCATCGATCCTCCCCACCTCTAAGGCATTCCGAGGAGTGACAGAACTTGTTATCTTTTTGAGTATTTTTCCTCATTTTTTCACTTCTAGGAATAAACAGGTATCTGCTGGTTTAGTTCTGACCCCTGACATTTCCTCAAATCCAGAGTCTCAAATTCTCCTTATTAACCATGCTCCTCAGAACAGGAGTTTGAGGAATCTGAGGATCTGTATGGCCTTCACTTTCTATCCACTGCTAGGAAAAGCACAAAAAGTTATGCCCTGAAATATCTCTGGGAATTCCTTTCAGTGACAGCATCAGGAGAACTTCTCCAATTAAACATTCTCCCAGCAAAAATAAAGGGAATTATGCCCTTTTTTTCAGTCCTGTCCCACCCAAGGAAGAATGCTGAAGGGAACAGGTTCTGAGGCTTGGATTGCTTCACCTTTAACCACATTTATTCATCCATTTTGCAAGGAACCTCCCTGAAACAAATCCAAGGCTGCGGCCACCCTTTTCCCAGATGGGGGGAAAGGATAAACACAACATTTATCAAGAAGCACAAGGACATGGAGGTTCCACCACTTCTCTGACCTTTCTGACGTGGGATCAGCACAGTTGAGGGGATATTTCAGCTCTATGACATCTCCATTCTTCTCCTTGAGCTGCCCATGGTGTTCCATGTAATACTGGACCAGCTCAGCCAGCGTGGCAAACTTCTCTCCCCCGTAGAGGTCATAGTAGTCACCTGTGTTCTGGATCTTGATGTGGGTGACAGCTCCAGTTCGTCTAAGGTTTGAAAGAGAGGACAAAAAAAAAATAAAATAAAACCCTTCCCAAGCCAGCTGATCGATCAATCACTTTTCTATTTGGTGATGCCTGAGGTGGAGAAATCCATACAATTGCAGCATGGAATTACTGCAGAGGAGCTGAGCTCCTGCACCTCTGCTTCCCAGCAGCCAGGGAGAACAGGGAAATAATTCTGTGCTGGAGGGATCCTTGAAGGCAGCATAAACCCTGCAACTTCAGGAACCTCACCAGAAACCCCTCAGACCCACACAAAATTCCACACACTAGCACAAGGGTGGAGGGTGAGAGGAGTTTGATATTCTGGAGAGACCCAGCAGAGCTGGTTTGCTCCTTTCTCCAGAATTCCCACCAGCTCCTGAGATCTCTCCCTCAGGAAATATTTGCCCTTGCCTGTTGCCACAGTCTGTAATATTAAGGAAGAGCAGCTCCCAGCAGGAATCCCCTCCTGTGCCACAAGCTCCTTATCTCACAAGTATCCAAGCAGCACAGCTCTTATCACCAATCCCACTTTTCCCTTTTCCTTTATCTACTTCCTTTTGCTGTCTTTTCCCCATCCCTACCACGCAGTGTCAGGGGACAACTGTCACAGAAAGCCTATTTTGGAAGCTGAAAAAGCCACAGTTGCCCTGAAAAACTTGCTGACTTTTCCTGTGTGAGGAGAGTCTGGATTTCCTGCTGGATCACTAATTCCCAACACCTCTGCTCCTTCCAGCTGGTTATCAAATGGATTTGTAAAAGGCTAAAAGCAATGTTATTATCAACCTATTTCTGCTTCCCCTGAACAGTTTTTGTCCTGCCGTAAAATCAGAATTCGCTCCCCTCCAACCTAGAGCTGGGTAAAACTATTTGAGAAGCTCTTCAGGGAAAATGGGAGAAAAAGAAGAGAGAAAAGTGAACAACACTAAAAAGTGATCTGAGCACTCTGTCACCTCTTTCAAGGACTTCATCCACAGCTCTTTCCCCACAGGACAGCAGCAAATTAAGATCATAACCAAGCTGGGGCAAGACTGCAAAGACCCAAACTCACCTAACAGAGAGTGTGAAGTCTCCTGGGTTACTTTTGCTGGGCCGTGCCAGGAAGCTGCCATCGACTCCTCTTGTTAACAGCAGGTTTTCTGCCTCCACCCCAGTGATATTTGGATGAAACCATCTACAAGAGGTTAAAAATAAAGAATGTTAATAAATAAACAGCAGGTTTTCAGAGTTAACTCACACAGAGCAATCCGACAGCTTCCAAACCGAGTGTTGCACCAAAATTAATAAAATTTCTGTTTGTTATTAGTTTCATGTTGCAACTTCACATATTGCAATTTTTTGTAAGCCCAAGAATTACACTTATTTCCACTCTGACTAGCTGAATCAAAATGATATCAAAGGTACACAACATAAACACAGACCAGAAGTGGTATTTCCTTACTCCAGCAAAACACAGCACACAAAGAAACTGAAAGACAAACAGGAAAAATACCTAAAAATAAAACAAAACATCCAAAGTGACACTTGACAACATTTTGAAGGTTAAAAACTGAACAAAACCTCATGGCTTAGGGCACAGCTGAGGGGGTCAGGAAGGAACTCCCCACTGCTCTTCCTCCCAAGAATGTGGAGCTGGGGTCGGATCTGTCCAGCTTAAATACAACCCCAGAGGAATCTCCTATTGATCCTCACCACCCACAAACTGCCCTCAATGACTATCCCAGAGCCCAGGCAGAGCTGGGGCTGGGCTGTGGCCAACAGCTCCATGTCCCCACCTCTGGCATTGACTTTGGAGAGTTATTTGGAGCCACTCGGTGTCACCGCTGCCTCTGCTCTTATCTGGAATTTACCCATTTTTATTGCAGCCCCGGAGGAGTTCTGCATGAAAGGACCTGGTGAGGATTTTAGAAGGCAAATTCTAAAAATAAACCATCAGAGCAGGGACGTGAGCACCCCAAGCTTGGCTCTGTCACCCTCGCACTCGGCAATTAAAAATCATCTTTGATTTTCAGAGTTCAATCCTTATTTTTGTGTGCTGAAATAACTCAGCCTGCTCCTCTTCATTCACCTCTGGGTTTTTTGAAAGTACACCAAGATATATCCAAAAAACCCCACAGTCAGGCTCACCACAGAGAGAGGAGTGTTATATCCAGAAAAATTGAACAGCATTCCTGATCCTTCCTGATCCAGTCAGCATTTCAGGCTAAATTGCTAAATCAGCAAAATATGAGAGCACAGGTCTAAATTTAGGGTTATTATTTCAATTGTTGCAGCAATTCCCTCTCTGCTGAAAAGCTGCCAATATTCCCACCAAAGCCTTCTCCAGAGCATTCTCTTCAGAATTGTTCTGGAGTTTTAGGATTCTAGAAAATCCAAATTTCTAGCAAGGCATTCAAATGGGAATTAGGATCCATTTCAGAAGTAAATTGTGTGAATCTTCTCATGAGTCTCTTCTCCCCTAGTTAATATTTTGCACCATGACAGTTTAGTGAATAGTCCCCATCTTTCACTCAAGAAAAATACAGAAAATATCAAATTTATGCATGGGACATAGAAAAAAATCATACAAAAAATATTTCCAAATTATCGCAGCAAATGGGAATGAACTACTTAATAATGTTACTAATTAATAATTAATGAGCTAATTAATAATTTATCTAACGATTATTCAAAGGTCAAGGAAAGTTCTCACAACAGAATCTGCACAAGCATCAGTCACTGGGACGAACTGAACATCAAATAACACATTTCAACCCACAACAGATTGCCTGGAGAAGGTGATTGTATATTTACCAGATTTCCACTCCCAAAATTTTACTTCCATTAGGAGAAAACAAACAAACAAAAAAGAATCACAAAAAAAATGTGCAGTAATAATTTGAACAGTTTGCAAGATTTTTAAGTATGCACAGAATTCAGGAGAAAGCTTGGTAAATTTTGGAGTTTATAGCAAAAAAAGAAGTCTAAACAGACAGAGGAGAAATTATTGGGATTGGTTCTCCAGATTTATTATATTGAGATTCCATAAACTCTCAACAATGGAATATCTTCTGTATCCCACCCTGAACCTTAAGGAAGTCGCTGCACATGAGTTGTCGCAGTAAAAGAAAAATAATAATTTACATACAGAGGTGAGTAAAAATACCCTGTTATTCAACCAGCGTTTAAAGGAGAGGTTAAACACACAATAGATGGTTCAAACCCCAAAATCTCGCTCCCACATCCACACAAAGATGCCAAAAGCCAAGTGCAGCAAAGCCAAGCTACACCTGGGAGGGTTTCTTGCACTTTATGTAACTCTGGCTCTGCTGGCACCTCGTCCTCCTGCTCCCTCAGCTCCGTATTTTTGGCTTTGAGTAGGAAGCTGCATTTGTCAGCCACCCCAAATAGCAGAATGGGGGTGTCAGCGATCCCTGCCAGCGGTTCCGGCCGCCAGCAGGATCCTCCTTGAAGTGCTGCCATCCCCTGTGCTCCCAACCTTGGGGCTGCAGCCCTTCCAAACTGGGAGGGGACAGCAAAGGGCCAGAGCTCACCAGTGACACCCCCTCCTCAGGCAGGACCTGCTCTCACGTTTCCTTTTATAGGGATGGAATGCATTTTGGGCTTTTTATCCTGCTTTGCCTCCCCATCTCCGTGGCAGCAGGTGCAGGGCTGCCCCGGCCAAGGGCAGTAAATACAATCGCAGAAGTCACCCAAACCCACGCTCTGGTCAAACTGGCTCCTCACCATCCCTCCCGCTGCAATTCCCACTCAGGGGCTTGGAATACACCATTCCCAGCCCACAGTTAGCTCAGAGCAAGGTGGAAATGTTGGTAAGAAAGTAACCAGTGAAAAAATAGGGGGTTATTTACAAAACCAAGGGGGTATCAGCAAAGCAAGGAACCTTCTGATGAAAAAAAACCCAACCACAACCATGGTGGAAAATCCATCCTACCCACAATTATCCCTTTTTTATTACCATGGTCCAGCAGGATCTGTGCTCCCTAAGCTACACACTGCCAGTGCATTTCTCTCTTACCAAACCAAAAGAAATAAATCAATACAATTTTCCATGCAGCGATTGGGTTTTTTAATCACCTTTGCAAGAGCAAAGGAGAGATGAAATCAGTTCTGTCTCAGCTGTCACAACCACAGCACTGGGGATGTGCTGACGGGTACTTTAATTACTCCTATTTATAGGCTCATCAGTTGATATTTCCCAGCTTTTTTCAGTCTCCCTCACAAGTTACAGGACTCTGAGCAGAGTAACAGGATTATTCCTGGCAAGGAGGAAGTTAACAGTATTGTCAAAAGGTAACTCGTAGCCTTGTTCCCAGCACGAGCAGGGACATCCAGAACCCCCAATATAGACTAAAAAACCTCCATACAGTTCCAAAAACCCCAAATCCTGCTAGAAATGGCCATGGATTGAAATCAACTCTTGCAGATTCACCATCTTGAGCTGAAGAAGAGAGAGGACAAGTTACCCTTGAAGAAATTCTAATTTAGTAGGTATTACTTATAGAGGTGAATCAATTGAAATTGTACCATCCTTGGAAGTGTCCAAGGCCAGGTTGGACAGGGCTTGGAGCAGCCTGGGATAATGGAAGGTGTCCCTGCCCATGGCAGGGGATGGAATGGGATGAGCTTTATGGTCCCTTCCAACCCAAACCATTCTGGGATTCCATGAATCTCAGAATAGGTCTGTTAAAAAGGATAAATACATTTGTATTCTTTTCTGTGACAGTAATTCCTCTAAAGCCCAACATTCACCCAAACCTCCGAGCCCAAAAGGTCATTGGATACCAGGCAAACGTCAGAACACATAAAGGACAGCGAGAAGCTACAACAAAGAAATAGGTTCGGCTGTTTGTCGCCGTGCTTTAACAGTGTCACAAGGGTTTGAAATTAGAGTGAACGCTGATAATTGATTAAGAACGCAGATGTGGGGAGCTCGGGAACACTCGTTTTGCAGCTGGGTCGTGTCCTGGTGTCGGTAAATCAGCGGCGCTGGCCCTCGATGGAACACGAACCCTGCGCCTCGGCACTGAGCAGGTCCCATACACCAACAATTCCTCCCTCGGCTCCGGCGCTCCGTGGGGACACTCACTTGAACCCCCCCAAACCGGGGGCACCGGGGCAGCTCCGGCCGCCAAGGGGACTCGGAGAGACTCGACACCACCCGACCCCTCCAGCCCCGGGAGGTTCCCCTGGGAAAGGGCGGGGAGCGGAATCCAGGAGTGGGAACATCCCCGCGGGAAGGAGCGGGGTGGGGGCTGCAGGCGGGGAACATCCCCCGGGAACAGACGGGAGGGGGCTCCGGGAGCCGGGCCATCCCCCCCGGGAACGAGCGGGGTGGGAGCTGCCGGGGCGGGTTCCGGGGGTCCCGCCCGCCCGCAGGGAGCAGCCCCGTCCCCGCAGCCCCCGGGAGCGGGCGCGGAGGCGCCCCAGAAGCGGCG
>VWYP01007338.1:4811-21078 GCA_013400435.1 Pycnonotus jocosus | reverse complement strand
CTGCGGTCACAGGCGCGGCGCGGCAGCATCAGGGAGCGGCGCGGGGCCTGGATGGGCGCGAGGGTGGGGAGGCGCGGGAGTGTCGCGGGCCCGAGCGGGCCAGGCCGCGGCGGGATGCGGAGGCCGCGCCGGAGCCTCCCGGGAGCTGGGTTGGGACAAGGCCCGGCAGCTCAGCGGTGCCGGGGGAGTCCCGAGCCGGGACAGAGGCGGCTGCAGGCTCGGGGTGTGTTTGCGTTTCTTCGGGCTTCCCATCGAGGAGCGCTTGGATGTGCGCTGGAGCTGTTTGTAACCAGCCTGTAGGAGCTTCTAAAATCATGTAGAGGCGCACAAGGTGCAGGGCTTGGTCAGCTACGGCTGGAGGAGGCGGCTGACAGCTACTAGAAAGGTGTGAAGGATGATTTGGATTCTTTCGTTTTTATATTCTCTTCTCTGTAACGAACTCTAAATCTTGCTGTTTATGATCGCAGATGGCGGGTGAGAAGGCACCGGAGAAGAAGCCAGGTGAGAAGAAGCCGGCCAAGAAGAAGGCAGGGGCGAAGAAGCCGGCGGAGCAGAAGCCAATCCAGAAAGCAGCAGGGGACAAGAAGAAGAGGGTAAAGAAGTACCATGCCAGCCGTAACCCCGTCCTGGCCCGGGGCATCGGGAGATATTCCCGCTCAGCCATGTATGCCAGGAAAGCCCTGTACAAGCGCAAGTACACGGCCCCAGAGACAAAGGTATGGCAGAAAGGAATAATTCCTGGGGGAATAATCACCTTTGTCGTGGTGCCTTTGGTTTGAAATGTGCTCAGTTTTCCTTGTTCTTTACACACAGATAGAGAAGAAGAAGAAGGAGATGCCCCGTGCCACCATCACTAAGCCAGTGGGTGGAGACAAGAATGGAGGCAGCCGGGTTGTTAAAATCCGGAAAATGGTATGGAAAAGCACCGGGATGCTCGAGGTTTGGTCCAGGGAGCCTTAGGCTGGGTGATGAGCCTGGGGGTGATGTAGGAACCTCAGCCCGTGCTGTGCTTTCTTTGAGTACAGCCTTCTTGGGAGGTGATGGGAATTTAGGTGGGAATTGTATGTGTTACTGTGCTGAAGTGGAAGCACACGGTAACACAAAGTTGAACACAAAATATTCAGTGTGTTCAAGCACTGTCTGCAGCAGAAATCCTTCAGAAAGCTGAACTGGAGGGAAATCGGGAGAGCCTTTTTGAGGAGTTGCTGTGCAGTGAGACACCAGGTGATACGAGGTGTCTGTGCTCTGTTTCCAGCCCAGGTACTACCCCACAGAGGACGTTCCCCGCAAGCTGCTGAGCCACGGCAAGAAGCCCTTCTGCGAGCACAAGCGGCGCCTGCGCGCGTCCATCACCCCCGGCACGGTGCTGATCCTGCTCACCGGCCGGCACCGCGGCAAGGTGGGCACAGCTCCTGCCACGAGGCTTTGGCAGCATTTCACACACCCTGAACCTCCCAGCTGATTTCAGCTCACCCTGCTCGGACACCGGGTTTAAATCTGTGGTTTCTGTCTGGGTGTTTTCCTTGTCCAGACTTTAGGGAAGGCAGAGGTGAAATGTTTGTTGAATTAAGGTTGTTCTGCACAGAGATGAAAGTAAAACAGGCACAGCCAGGTGCTTGGACAAATGCAAGGAGTCTTGCTGCAGTGCAGAGCCAGTGCCACTTTCTCTTGCTGCCCCTGCAAAGACAAAACTTTGTCGGACAGCAGTTACTGCAAAGGAGAAATCAGAGTTTCATTCTTAATCTAATTATCAGGGATTGTTATATTGGGTTCTCCATCCTCAGGATGGTCACCAACACAACTGGCATCCTTTATTTTCCTCAATTCTCTGTGTTTGATGTTCTTGGTTCCATAAAAAATGTTGTCAGAGAAGGAAACCTTGAGCAGAAGGAGCAAAACATAACAGGGGGATGGTTTTGACTGTGTGAAGTTACAGGGTCCTTGTGGTGTTCATCCAATTCCTGCCTATAATTCATACAAAGGATTTGGGTGTTGGATGGGGATGTAGGATGGGGGAGGAGTAAAACTGGAGTAATTGCTCAGCTTTGAGAGATAAAGCTCATGGAGAGTCACACTCAGTTGGAGAAGAGGTACCTAGAAGTGTTGGAGCTTGGATCACAGGGTGGCAGCTCCTCAGGTGGCCCAGCTCACCCACACCTGGAGCCCTGTCAGTGCTTGTACCAGTAACAGAGGCACAATCCCAGTCTGGCTGTGGTATGGGAGTACTGGGACCTGAGAACTGATGTCCCATCTCATTTCTTTACAGCGTGTTGTGTTCCTGAAGCAGCTTGATACTGGCCTTCTGCTTGTTACAGGTAAAAATTCTTATTTAAACACAGTATTTTTGTTTTGGGGGGTTCTTTGGGTTTTTTTAAGTTAAAGTTTGTCTCTGGGGTGAGTAGCACAACAGATCTGCATGTGTTTGGTTTGCCATATCAGTGGGGAATCACATTTTGTAGTGGAGTCACCACCCCTGGAGGTGTCCAAGGAACAGCTGAATGTGACACTCAGTGCTCTGCTCTAGTTGACAAGGTGGTGATCAGTCAAAAGTTGGACTTGATGATCTTGGAGATCTTTTCCAACCTTGATGGTTCTGTCATTTGTGACTTTGCAGGGAGGTGGAAGGGAGATAATTAAGCCTCCGTATCTGACTACCTCGAAGAGCTTGGGAAGGAGATGTGTGTATTTCTAGAGAGTTTTGACTGTTGAGATTTTAGCTGTAGGCAACTGAAGGAATGGGTCATCACACAGACTATAAAAATTCAGCTTCAAGGTAGTGGTTTTCACTAGAAAAGCTGACCTTGTTCTGTCTTGTCCTCTCTGCCTTCAGGCCCCCTGGCTGTCAACCGTGTCCCTCTGCGCAGGGCCCACCAGAAATTCGTTATCGCCACATCCACAAAGGTGGATCTCACTGGGGTGAAAATTCCCAAGCATCTCACTGATTCCTACTTCAAGAAGAAGAGGCTGCGGAAGCCCAAGCACCAGGAAGGAGAGATCTTTGACACTGAGAAAGAAGTAAGGGACAGGGTGGTTCCTTCTCAATGCTCCAGGCTAGGCTGGAAAGGGGGAATTAGCAGGAAAAACACAGATGGATTTTAAGAGATGATTATTAAAGTGAGGTGGTGCCATTAAAATTATGTAACCCACCCCCCTTTTAAATTTGAGGTTTTTTCTCAGAGAAGGAGTTGTTATTCCAGTTAAATGTCTTTTTTGACCAAGAAGTGCTGTCACTGTCTTGACTCCAAGGGGTGCTTCAATGCTCCACCACCTTCCCATTATTGACAACAAATGGGAGAAAGATCTTAAAAATCCCAAATCTCAGGGTTTGCCCTGAATTTTCTCCTCTCTCTAAAGGATTCTGCAGTTGCTGCCAGGATTTGACTGTTGTTCTTTGTGCTTTGCAGAAATACGAGCTGACGGAGCAGCGCAAGGTTGACCAGAAGGCCGTGGATTCCCAGATCCTGGCACGGATCAAGAAGGTGCCTCAGCTCCGGGGGTACCTGCGCTCCACATTCTCTCTCTCAAATGGAGTTTATCCTCACAAATTGGTGTTCTGAGCCTTCTGGAAACACCACATTAAACTCCCAAGGGAAAAAAAAAAAGCAAGGATTTGTGGTGTGTTCATTGCAGTCTGTAACAGCAGGTGTTGAACGGCTCTTGCAGTGCTTTCTGCTGTGGAATGGAGCTCTGAGGGGTTGTAGGTAGTGACCAAAACTTGGAATGTGCAAAGTTTGGGGTGCAGGAGTTTTGGCTGTTCTAGGTTTGTGGTGGTTGTTGGATTTCTTTATTTAACATAAACAGGAATTCAGCTTTCTTAACTCTGAACGAGCTGGGAAGGGATTCTGAAGAGATTTTGATTTGGGAATAGCAGCTAATGCTGGGCTGACACAGTGCAGGATAAAATCTGGATAAAGTCTGTGCTCAACCTCAGCAAATAAATAACTTTTTAGAGGTATTTCAGGAGCTATGCTTTGATTTTGAAGTGGAAATGCTGGGAATACTCCACAGTTTTGCAGGATAAGTGTCTGAAAGTGAGTGGAGAAGGTAAGTGCTGTGTTGAACTCGGCAGAAATCAATGCTCTTACACAAACCAGGGATGTACAGTTCACCAAGTCTGGCACTCTGGAGCTCTTCCTTAGCCAGACTTCTGCAGGAATCCAGGTTTATGTAACTGCACCATCTGTCTGCCCAGTAATTCTGAGCTGAGGTAGCCAACAGGGTTAGACTTAATGAGAAATAAAGATTTCATCAAATTCATCCAGGCTCCATGAAAAGGGGATAGGAAAGAGAGCACAATACAGCCCTCCCTGAGGTGGAAGCCATGCTCAGTGGGAAAGAGGAATTGGGCTTGGAGTGCTCCAGAGGCAATGAAAGCTTGGACACCTGTGGAGCACCCGCTTTGCACAAAGGGGCTGCACTCTGGTGCTGGTGGGTGTTAAAATTCATGTCTGGAAGTGAAAACCCTGGGCACTCCCTCCACCTTCCTGTTGGTAATTAACAGGCTGGGAGAGCTCAGGGTGTCAGTCCTGAGAAGGGAAGGCTCCAGGGAGACCTTCAAGGCCTTTGCAGTGTCTAAGGAGGCTCCAGGAGAGCTGGAAAGGCACTTGGGACAAGGCCTGGAGTGATAGGACACAGGGAATGGTTTCCCTTTGCCAGAGGCAGGGTTAGATGGGATATTGGGAAGGAATTGTTGCCTGTGACAGTGGGGAGGCCCTGGCCCAGAGTGCCCAGAGAAGATGTGGCTGTTCCTGAATCCTTGGAAGTGTCCAAGGCCAGGCTGGAAAGGCCTTTGAGCAGCCTGGGTTGGTGGAACAGGATGAGCTGGAAGGTCTCTTCCAAGCCAAACCAGCGTGGAATTCTCTCTGAAGTATCAGTGAGGCTCAGCAGAGGGAGGCAGTGAGCTGCCTGTGTCCTGTGCAGAATTCCCAGCCTGGCTGGGAGGTGTCTCTTGCTCTGTGCTGTCTTCTGCCCTGTGTTCTTTATTTTCCCTGCCACTGAAGTTTTGTCTGTGATTGGTTACATCTTCTCTTGGGTGTGGTTTGCTGGATAATGGGATTAATCAGAGGTTTTTAAGTTAAAGGGAGTTTTTCCTGCAGTTCTGGGGATGGCCTGTTGACATAAATCAGCCCTAAAAAGATACAGAAGGGTTGTACACATCTCCTTAGAAAAACCTTAACCAAATATGCTTAGAAAGTTCACTTAAATTAAAAACTTTGTGTGGGAACGCTGGATGGGGAAAGCCCCATCCAGAAAGAAGAATCAGAAGAGTTTGCATGAGCACGTGGTATCATAGTTTGCAACCCCAAATTCAGTCACACACTTGTGCTGTTGAGGGAAAACTGCAGGAGGTGTTAATGCTCCAGTCATTCCCTTCCGTCTGGGAGTGGGGAAGTTGCAGTAACAAAATAGCCCCAAAACCAGTTGGGTGTGGAGATCCAATGGTGTCCCCTGGAATTCCTGGTTGCTCTGACACATTCCTGCTTTGTGGATCAGGGGACACCTGGAACCATTAACCTTGCTGGCTGGGAGGGGAGGCTTTGTCTGCCAGTGTGCTGTCAGGAAGTGATTGGGAAATGGGAGTTGGTTATCAGCAGATGCTGGTCTGGAGCGGTGGCCTCACGTGCTGCCACTGCCCTGTTCCTGTCACCTATGTGACGAGGTGGTGACAGTAACACACCCTGCAAGGTGGGCAGGGAAGGAGGAAGGGAGGGAGGAATCTCTCTGCTCCTGTCAATCCCTGAGCTGAGTCACTGGCCCAGCTGGATGCCAGTGTCACACCAAGGGATGTGGGAGCAGGGGAAATTGGAACCCCAGATCCTGCCTTCCTGAGGCTGAGCAGCTCCTCAGGCTTTGCTGCAGGAAATGGAGGTGGCAAACCCCTCGTTTTCCATAAGGAGAGGCAGCCAGAGATCAGCTGTGATGTGTCTGTCTCCAGCCTCCCAAATATTTTCCCTGAGTTCTGTGAAATCTGCCTTCTTTCTGAAAGCCTGCAGGCTGAGGGATGGAAAACAGGAAAAACGAGGCCTGTGCATGTGAGCAGCACAGAGGGATTTTTTAATCCAGATAATGCTGGCCCCTACCTGAGCACAACTTGCAGCACACAAAGAGCCTTTGTGAGTGTTCTGGCTGTCCCCAGCGTTTCCCATTCCCAGCATGTGAACAGTTCTGCAGCTGGGCTCGCTGAGTCACTGCTTTTTCCTGGGCAGCCCCCACAGAAGAAGCCAGAGACATCCAAAGCCTCCATCACCCAATGAAAAGTGCTGGAGATGTGCAGCTCCAAAAATAGTGACAGCCTCAACCACAGCAGCACTTCATTAGCATCAAATGTGCTCTTTGCTTCAGCTGCCTAATAAAGTGACATGTAATTATAATAAAGCATCCTTTGGAGAGGAAGGAGAGGGATGTTGGCTTTCCCAGGGAATTGATAATAAGATGTGATGCCTTGTTATCTCCAGGCACCTGTTTTTACCTGTCAGCTGTGCAGTGACCTGGTGGCTGCAGTTCCAGCCCAGTGAGGCTCTGTCCAGCTGCCACAGCGGGCAGTGGGCTCAGGGAGGAAGCCACTGCCTTTGCCTCTGGGATGAGAATCCTTCTGGGACCAGGATCCTCAGGAGAAACTGAGGCTGATCTGCAAGACAAAGTCCTTTCCAGTGCCAGGTTTGCTACCTGTGGCATTTCAGCTGTGACACTCTTGGGTTTAACTTTAATTAAGGGAGGATGCTCTGGCTGGAGTGTGGAGGTGCTTTTATGGGACTCCCACACTTTTTGGGCCAAGTGGTGAGGAAAATTTGCCAAATTCCCAGATGTCCGGGGACTAGCTGCTCAGTTCACCTGTGCTGTGGGATGTGCCTTGTCATGAAGGAGAGGCTGAACTTTTTTCTCCCAGCATATTTCCACCTGATCCCTGCCCTCCCTCTCCTCAGGGTTCAGAACTGTTGCAAAGAAATTCACTGTGGATGTCTCCATGAGCTCAGTAAAGAATAATCAAATAAATGCCAATCCCATGGATACACCATAAAGGGCTCCTGCTCCTGTCCTGGTTTGGGAAGAGGAACTGAAGTTCCCAGTCATTATTAACCTGTTAATTGGATTTCTCCAGTTCTCCTGCATTGCAGTCTGCACTGAGCACTTGGCAACTCATTGCTTAAGCAATTAGAGCAATTAAATCCTTATTTTCATAAGGATCTTCTTCATAATAGTCCTTGTTATGTTTTGTTCTGGAAGCCACTGGTTGAGCAAAGCCAGGCAGTGCTTGAGTCACTGCAGAGGGTGGATCTGGGATGGCTGAATGTGGAATTTGACATGGGTCCCACACAGCAACCAGGACATTTTTCTCCAATTAGTTTCTTTTAAATTATTTGTTTGTTGTTTGAGGTGTTTAGATCAGAGCAGTCTTAACCCTCTCCCAGATATCAGTCAAAAAACGCCATTTTTCTCAGCTGGCTGGCTTTTTTTGCTCAATTTATCTATTTTTTTTCCCCATTATTTGAGTGTTTATCTCAGGGGAAATGACTTTGCATGATGGATTGCACAGCAGCTTCTCTGACCTAAGCATGGTTCACACTCCATCAGACATAAACACTTATTAGTTGTAATAGGGATGAGGAGAGAGGAAGCACAGTAGTCAAAATAGGACTTGAGATGAAAGAAATTCAATGGTTTTTCCCCAGCAACATTGATTTTCTGTGTGATCCTGAGCGAGTCACTTATTTTCAGAGAGGTCTGTGCTCACATACTGCAGAAAGCAGAAATACTTTCTCACGTCTGGTCTCAAGAAGTGTTTTCAACTTCAGAAAATGGACATAAATTTTCCATTTTCTGAAGTACATAAAAGAATAAGCAGTCTCTGCTTGGCTGACACTGAGAGGGGACCTGATCCATTAATCTGATCTTGTTCTATGAGATCATATCAACATTTCAGACTGAAAAATACAAAAGTTGTGCTGTGTTGAAGATTGGCACAGGTGGCACAAAGCATAAATATTCTCCTAGTCCTATTTATCAGTTTTAATGTCTTTTTTTTTTTTTTTTTTTCAGAATTTAGGCTGTTTTATTCATACAGGGCAGCAGAGCTCAAAGATTCAGAGACTCTGGAGCCACTGGGTGTTTCTGCAGTTGCCCAATTAGCAGTTCCTGGTGCTTTGCCTGCAGATTGGTTTTAATGATGATCATAACCAGCTTCTCATATTTTACATCCACTGAGTACTTTAGCCTTGTGACACCCAGCACAGGTCAAAAACTGCCATGAGAACCCCAAGAAACCACACAAAGGTAAAATGATTCCTCCAATCCATTGGAACAAGCCAGTGGGATGCAGAGAACCACCCCAAGGAGCACAAGGAAAGGCTCTAAATCTCATGGAGAAAATAAAGACTAAACCAGAAGCAATTTCATCTTCATCTATTTTGTCAGTCCTAGTGGATGCAGAGATTTTCCACTGGCCTGACAGATGCCTTAGGATGTAATTGTTTTTAAAATTGAGGCTTTCAGCTATCACCATGTGCTGTACATGGGATCCTATTGTTCAGACTGGCCATTTTGACAAGAGGAAATAAAACCCAAAATAAAATGTACAAAAGCAGTCCCTGGTTCACAAGGGAGGAAGAGCAATTTTCAGAATAAGGCCCTAAAAAGAGTGATGCACCCCTGAAATGATGGCACCATTCAAATTTCTGGTGAGAGCGTCCTGCTGAGCTGAAAGCAAAATCTCTCTTGTGGAATTTCATAGAAATTGGTGGGGAACCAGGATTCTTCCTTCAAGAAAACACAAAAAAAACCCTGAACAAATGTCCCTGTGGAATCAGGGAACTGAAAGCACAGCAACTCCTGCTTGAAGGAGAGGCACATGACAGAGCTCCTGTCCCCTGCACATCGTCCACATGGCTTCCCTGGGGCCTGACAAAGTGCAAAAAGGCCACTGGAAACCTGGAGCTTTGTGTTTGTGGAAGAGAAAAAAGCCAAACACATGCCCAGAGCAGGGGCACAGAGGGAGAGAAAGGAAAACTGCCTTTTGAGGCTGCTGATGCAAGAGAAACTTCGAGAGGGTTGGGGATTTTTTTGTTCAAATCCTGGCTTTGGTCAAAGCACTGAGCATAAAAATGTGTGGTTTATTTAATCCAACACTCCAGGAAAAGACTTGCCTGCTTTGTAATTAAACAGAACTTCATCAAGCCAATGTCTCACATCATTCTGTAACTGCCTTCTAACAGAGACAACCCATTAATCCCCAAACTGCCTGACAGCTTGAATAAAAAAATAGAATTAAAATAATACAAATAAGAGCGCAAATTGTGTGGTTTGGGCTCCCTTGAAATAACTGCTGATTTCACAAGTGCCTGAGAAGGGTGTCCCAGTGTGAGCCAGGCAGTGCAGCTGCTCCTGGGGATTTATAATTCTCATTAGAATTTCTATCACTCTTCCCATCCTGTCATCCTGAGCTTCAACTTTTCACGTCATTCAATTGCCACCACCCCAAGCCTGGGCAGACTGGGTAATCAAGCCTAAAAATTGGCTTTTTGATGTGTTTGTCAGGCCCAATCAAAAGGGACATGATAACAGAATGGAGCCCAGCACACAAAACGTGGTCCTTGTGCTGCAGGAGGGCTGGGCTGATGTCACCTGTCTGGAAATGATAATCTCATGAAGGGAGTAATGCTGGTGGCTTTAGGTGACTGACAGCACTGCTGTGGTTCTCCTGTTGATTAATTGATTGATTGTGGGGTTGTTTTAATTGAAGTTTTGTTCTTCCTGGTTCTCTGTATGCTGTTTGTGATGTTCTTTTTAAAGGAACACTTTTAAAGCATGAAGTGAAGGTTTATAAAACAATTCCCATTCCCTGTCACGACCAGGATTTTACAAGCACAGGACATTTCACTGCAGCACCATAAACTCACCTCTGCCACATCACAAGTGAAGAAACTCTCCTGCCTGTAGCAGCACTAAAAGGTTTTCAACCACCCTGGCTTCACCCAGGGGCCAGTCCAGCCAAAATGTGGAATGATGAATTATTTGGCCTTTCCTGGTTTGTGCCATCTGGCTGGAAGGAAAAGAGGAAAAAATAGGTGAGTGAGAAAGAGCATAAAAGGACTGCACCTCTCACATAAATCAGCAGCATCCCAAACCACAGCACACATCTCCAGCCTCTTCTGTTTGTTTCCCTTGTATTTATATTCTGTCAGCTTGTTCACTCACTGGGAGTTTATTGTATAATAGTTATAACTCTTCTTTTAAAAGCAGATTCTTGGCTGGGAAAAGAGGAAAGAGACACTGGAACGAACAAGAGAAATGCTGGAAGAAAGAAAGGAAAGGGAGGAAGGCTCCATGGGAAGAACACCTTTGGAGATGGGGGCACTTAGAGCTGCAAGACAGCACCACACAGAGAGCAAAATTGTCCTTCCCAGAGGAAAACCATTCCACTTATTCCACTTTGCACAGCTTGGCTTCAGTTCTCAATTAGTGGCTTTCAGTTTTAGCTTTGTTTTGAATGCCTGTCACCACTGAAGAGAAAATCAGCACAGACCAACATTTGCTCAGGCCAGGGATTCACTGCCCTGCCTTCTTTTGTCAGGAAAAAGGGTTGGTAGTGCTCCAAGGCCAGAGTAAACCTGCTAATTAGGAATTCACACTCTTGGATCTGATTTATTAATTGCAAGTAAAAGACAAAGATGATGAAAGTTCAAACACCAACTCATTTAAAATCCTGTTTTCTCTCTTTTCTTTGGTGTTCTGTTGGTTCAGGTTCTCCAGGGACACCTTCCACTCTCCCAGGTTGCTCCAAGCCCTCTCCAACCCGGCCCTGGACAAGGAAATTGTCTCAATTTCTACTTTTCTCCCTGGAATGTTACATTGCAAATGTCAACATTTCAGCTTTTTATTCTGATTAGGATTGAACATTTTTAATAAACATTCTGTGAAGCTCTGCCCAGATCTCAGCTTTGACCAATGTGTGCATGGAGCTGTCGGGGTGGGGAGAGAGAACTTTTCCAGGGATATCAGTTCTGGAATTTGGCCATTTCAGTTCTTGTAACAGGGATTTCCCCTGTGTTTGAACCAATCCCTGTTTGGGGGAATCCCTCAAACACAGGGATTGCAGAATTAGTATTTCAATCAACTCATTGGGGAAATCAGAGAAAATTCTTGAAATACAAACATAGACACTCAAATTATTTCTTGATAGGCTAAGAGAAAAGCAGATTATGACACTTTCCAAGGGTTGGAAATAAAACTTTAAGAAAAAGATGGAGTAAATTTAAAGCCAGAGATGCCACCTTGTCATGTTTATATGTTCACAATATTGAGCAGAATATTGTACCAGATTCTTTTTTTTTTCCCTTTATTTATCCCTTGTGTTACTGCACCAGTTTTCAGAGAGGTTGAATTTTAAAACAGCACAAAATAGCTGTATTTAAACCTACCTATTTTTGGATAGTAATAATGAGTCTTCTGAGACATTTGAGATTCAAAAATTCAGGACAACCACTCAGGGATCTGCTCAGCTCCCAAGCACTCTTCCTCACTGATGGGCAGCATTTAGGCACTTCCAGAAAAGGCTACTGGAGTAAGAAAATGAGAGCTGAGATTAGGGAGAGCACTGTTAAATGCCAGCACCCCAAGGGAGCAGGAAATCCCAAAGGAAAGGTCAGGCTTCCAACTTTCCAAGTTTGAAAGGAAGGGGATGATTTAGGGCAGAGATGGTGGGGAGGAACTCTGGTCACAGCTCTCATGGGTGAAGACAACAGGAGAGGGAGGGAATAAACTGTTCTCAGTGTCTGCAACAGCTAGGAGAGTAAATGGAAAGGGTTAAATGGCAACAGGCCAGGTTGGACAGGGCTTGGAGCCACCTGGGATGGTGGGAGGTGTCCCTGTCCAAGGCAGGGGGTGGAATGGGATGGGCTTTAAGGTCACTTCTAACCCAAACCATTCCAGGATTCCCAGATTCTCTGATTCCACAATTTACATTTGTTCTCTGTCCCATTTAAGTAATCCATGTTTGCAAGGTAGTGATTCATACTCTTGTTTCCTTTAACCCTTGTTCATTTTAATAAAAATATCTGTTTGCTCTTCCTCCCTCAAGCCCCCCTTGCAATCTTCAGTGATTATTGCTCTTCTAAACGAGAAAAATGTGAATATTTCCCTTTGCAATTAAAATACATATCTGAGGTTTGGAAATATTTTATTTCAGTGTCTAGTTTCTTTCTTCTCCTCTGTCAAAAACTGATTTTTTTTTTCCCACTTCAATCCTTTCTAAGTTTTACTTGGAGGAACTGTATTTTTTAATCCCAAATAATGTGCCAAGAAATGCCAGTATTCCTTGGGTAGTGGCCTTATTAATGATGGCATTTGGGCTCCCTAAATGACAAGTGCCAGGCAGAGGAGCCAGGATTCAGGGTCTGCAAATCTGGTTAGTGCAGACCACGTAAAAATAGCAACCTGTTTTTCTTGTTCACACATTCCTTAGTGCCACAATGGTCACTGAAACTGAAAGTGTCACTTCTAAACGAACAGAAAGATGCACAGCAAAGCCTTGGGATGAAAAGAGTCCTCCCCACACATAATAGCTGTTAATGTAAAGTTAAACTGAAGGGTGAGACAATGTTGCTTTAAATCCCATTACATAACAGGCAAATTCCAAGCAGAAATAGGGAATTTCCATTTGCAGCTCGCAGGAGTGAATTTTTGCCCACAGACCACGAGCATCTTCTGCTAAATCTCAGTATCTGTGATGACCAGAGAAGCACAAGGACACAGGAGACCTGCACAGGAAGGATTTGATCCCAAAATCCTGCCACCAGAGGCAACCACAGCAGCTCAAAGAATGCTCAACAGCTGCTCCAAAATAATGGAAAAAAAATGCAAAATAAAGGAAGCAAAAGAGTGGTTTTCTGTAGGAGCCTATTTACAAGTTGAGGGTTTTATTCCTTCAGCTTGATGATCTGTGTCACAAAGTTATTCTGGTCTATTTTTTATGTCTTCTCATAAAGTAGTCCAAGATTTCTTTGTAGTTGCTGCTGTACCCCTCTGACTGCACATCGAAGTTGCAGTGGCTGACATTTGTCGGTGACAGGCAGAACACAAATATTATATTTTTTTCATTCCATTACACAACATCTTCTGCAGCTGATGCCAGGCAAACTGTGTGGAGTTTGCTGCATCCAGTACAGCCCTAGTACTGAAAATTCCATGCAGGAACCTGTATCAGCATTCCATGCTATGTAAGTTTATAGATTGTACAACACACCCTTAATTCCTGAATGGCAGGCACTTCAAATAATTTAGGAGATTGCATTTACCAGTAATTGTTTTATTTACCTGCACTGAGGCAGGACAGGGTACATTTCTCGGTTTTATTCCATTGCTTTCATTCAATAACTGCTTTTTAACTTTGAATTGTCAAGTCAATAGAATTCAGAAGAACTCCAAATAAGCAAATCAATTACTATAAAATGGTGAATATCTTTTCTGTTCAGCTTGGAAAGCCTTCACACAGATTTGGGTAAAGAGGAGGACTCCCAAAACATCTGCACAATGTGCAGGTCAGAGCCAAGGGGGCTGTTTTCACTGGGGCCAGCTCAGGTTACTTCCCACAGAAAGCCACACGGATCAGGATCCTTCCTGGGAGAAACTGTCACCAACCCCCAGAAAAAGGACAAAGCACAGCCCCTGGCAGGGAATAATGTGGCCACACACCTCGTTCAGTGCCTCACCTGCTGTGGCAGCTTCCAGAGCTTCACTGGCCTCTCCTGGCTCTGAATCAGCTCCTCACTCCAATAAAAGGCCTTGGCTTGCATCCCAGGGCAGAGCATTGAATCCACAGCCATCTGAAACATGGATTCTCCATCTGGGAGCTGCTGTGGCAGCCACGTTCCTCTGGGATAAAGCAGCCCAGGAGACCTTGGAGAGAGCACAGGAGACAAATGCAAATGCAAATGCAGACAAAGCATTTTCAGCCTGGGGTTACCCAGCCTGTGAAATATCCCTTTGGAGAACAGGTACATCCAAACCTCTGGAAAACACTGCAAACCCCTTCTGATAATGTTGTTCACCTTGCTTGTGAAGGGAACATCCCATAATGACTCCCAGCTCTGCTGTTCGTGTGGATTTTGTGGAAGACACTCAACCAGTACCACAAGATCTAAAGATGGAACACTTTTTTGGTGGAATGTTACTCCCACTAAAATGCACACACACTTTGCATTTCTCTCCCTCTGTTCCTCTCAAGTGTGGATGAAAGGAAACAATGTCAAACTCCCGCTCTGGGAACAAAACAGTAACACCCGTGGCTGTCTCCCCATGAAACGTTGTGACTAATCCAACCCCAGGAGTTTTTCCCTTGCTCCAAGGAACCTTCGGGAGCCTGGCTTATCTCTCCTGCCAGAACTCAGCTGCCACATCCCAGCTGCCATAAAATCTTCCAATCTCAGCATTCCCTCTCCTCTGAGTCCTCCCAGGGCTCCCACGGGAGGATCAGGGTCTGTCTGCAGCCATTGTTCTCCCTGTCACGCCTTGACCAAAAATAACAGATGCCCATGAAGCTTCTCTCTCATAAAAACTTGTGGTAGCAGCTCTGCACACTCTCCCTGTTCAAAAATTACTGCAGCACAGAGGCAAATAATATCTATTTCTAGAACAAAACCAAGCCTGGAGACTCTTCTACTCTCCAGCACATGAATAGCAGGGATGTCCTACCAAACAGCGCACAGAGCTATCACACAGATCTCTAAATTACTGCTTGTTTGAACTTACCTGAACCCTGTGTCAACTGAACTGGCCTCAAAAACAAGCTACACAATGGTGTGAGTGCTCACACTGCTGAATCAGTGCTACCAAAGGGCTTTGCGTGGGTCCTATGTTGAGTGGTCATCCACTACATGGAAAAAAATGCTTCTTCCCAACCAGATTTAATAGGACATAAAGCACTGGTGGTTGATCTTGTTTTACTCCAGCTCTGAATAAGCTTTTTCCTGCAACAGCACAGCACATTTGCTATAGTGCACTAATATGTTAAATAATTTAATCTGATCAAACAGGTAAATAAATGCACAGAGCTCTGTCTCTGCTCAGTTGTGCGCAGTCACTGTTCCACGAGAAGCAGACACTTGCAATGGGAATCCCCACAGCAATTATCCACTAAAACTATTTAACATTTATCACCACATCTCTCTCATTAACATGATTTGTCTCAGCAGCACGTCCTTTGCTGAACATCCAGGTACAGCTGCCTGTGACACTTTGTGCCTCTGAATGGGCTCAGGGCGAGGTCTGAGGGAACTGAGGGTGAAATTACGCTGAGAAAGAAGGATCAGTTTTCCTTTGGATCCCCTTTTTTCCACGCATACTGATGTGTTGCAACCCTTTTGCTTCACACGCTCTGGAACCCATAAATCCAGAGGTACAGATTTTAAGGGACATACCTGCTTTGCTCATGAGTCCTTTGGGAAAAGTTCCTTGAGGGGTGACAGGATTCCTTTGAAACTGTGACAGAGGGGGGCAAGGGGAAGGGAGAAAGAGAAATGATTCTGTGAGGGGATAGACAAAATAAGGGTGAGCAGAGGCTCGGGAGAGGAGAAACAACCATGAGGGGAACGTGAGGGACAGAGAGAGATCAGTCCTGGAGGGAAATGGGGAGTTTCGGAGGGGCTCAGTAAGTAAAGCCAAGAGGGGTGAGAGGGAAACTGAGGAGAGCAGCACTGAGGGAGCAGGTCTCGGTCCCGGTGGCGGGAGGTGAAGGGCTGAGGGAGCGGCAATCGCATGAGGATGAGACCCGGGGGCAGCGCCAAGGGAGTGAAGCGAGGCGCTGAGGGGATCGGGGGAGCAATCCCTGAGGGCTGAGGTGAGGCGCTGAGGGGAGCGCATCCGGTGCGGATGATCCGCTCCCTCCAGGAATGTGAGGCGCTGAGGGCAGCGCACCCGGTGGGGTTTATCCGCTCCCCGCTGTGAGTGCGATCCGCTCTCCCTGACGCGGGTGAGGCGCTGAGGTGCGATGTGAGCGGGGTGAAGCCCTGAGGGGAGCGCTCCCGATGCGAGTGCGGCGCTGCGCCCGGTGCAGGTGGCCCGCTCTGCCCGGTGCGGTTGCTACACTCCCCGTGGCGCGGGCGAGGCGCTGTGCCTGGTGCGGAGGGTCCGCTGTGCCCGGTGCGGAGGATCCGCTGTGCCCGGTGCGGGTGAAGCACACGCGGGGCACACACGCGCTGCGGGTGAGGCGCTGCCGGCATCGCCGCCGGTGCGGGCGGAGCGGCGGGAGCGGCCGGGGGGCGGGGCTCCGCCGTTG
>VWYP01007325.1:0-12174 GCA_013400435.1 Pycnonotus jocosus | reverse complement strand
ATTGGCTTCAAACCACGACACTGCTAAACTGAACAAGTCTGCAAACCAATAGGCTTGCTTTCTAAATCCTGAAAGAATTTTTTGGTTTTAGAATTCATGTACAATTTGTGAGCCTAGGCATGGAGGCAAATTATACAGCCAAAGGATAGATTTTTTTTCTTCTTTAAAAATCAGCTTGCACTAGGACTAAAAGTCAGTTCCATATTTTGGCTATCATCACCCCCCTGCCAAATAACTGAATAGCCTTACTCACCAGTCTTCCTGAAATAAAGCAACTACAACCTATATTTCTCAAGACAAAATGATGAAGTGTCATTTACAAGTGATACTTATTACCTGAATTATCATTATTACTGGAATCCTCTTCTACTTTATCTTGCTGTTGCTATATATGATTGAGAAGTCTGCATTCCTGCACTTCTCCCTACAAAGTACATAAGGAGAAAGAGAGAGCGTATCTGGAAGGCACATTCACAGACAGTCTGAAGTTCTGAATAGAACACTGAATTATGGGGCACAGTGGAAACACTTCTATTACCATCCAGTCCTTAACTCTTGCAACTACACATATTCTTTAAATTATTTCCTTTGGCCATCATTTATTCCAGCTCTCTACACTGTATATTTTATTTAAAATACTGCACAACCAAGAAGGTTCTGTTCTTATGGTGTCTTGGTGGCTGCAATTGGGCTGAATTCCAGCCTCCCCAGTAGGAATTCGACCTGGTAAGCTCTGCAGGATGTTCTCAGCAAGGGAGGAGAGCTCCAAGGCAGCTTAAGGGAGTGTGTACATGCCCGCGGGGAGCTGGGCTGGGTGTCTGTAGCAGTACACAGACTGGAAGACTTGCAAGAAAAGGCTGCTGAGGAATGGCTCAGAAGCACAGTGAGTTAAAGTGCTCATGCAACAATAGCCTCCAGCCTCCATCACAGCATGATTTCTTTACTAAGAAATCTTTCTTTACTAAGAATTACTGAGCTGAAGTAGGCAGAGCAAAGGCTTGTCTGTGATTCAGTGTGATTATATGGCTCCACAGACCCTTACCAATAACATCTAGGAAGCTGTGACCACCAAAACCACTCAGACCTTTCCAAGGGTATTCCTGCACCTCCTGTCAGGGCTGCAAGAAAATGGCCATGCTACCAACCAGGTCCAAGCCTGAGCTTAAGATAAATGAGTAGACACAGGAAACTGTTGCTGCTTTAAATAGTACCATATAAACATGAGCTTCCCTTGGCAACATGATCAGAAATACCAATTTGGGCACCCACGTGACTAAGCAATTGAGGAGAAAGTAATTAGGGGTGAATTGTTGTCTTGGAAGAAGCCTGGGTTAGAGAAAGACAGGTGTAAGAAGTGAAACAGAGGGTCAGAAAATTGTAAAACCTGTATCAGGGTATGTAAATTACATGATCACTGCTGCCTGGGAATATATGCTGGATGGCTCTGCCACAGCCTCAATCTGACAAACCAAACCATTGTCCACATGTTGTGAAACCTGCTTCTGTAGTCAGGAGGAGGGAACAGGAGTGCTCCCTGTTCGGCAGGGTGGATCAAGCATCTCTGTGTCATCATGCCATACCTCAGCCTGACTATCCACTACACCCTATTGCCTCCAAGACCACACTCCCAGTTTCCCAATCTTCTGCTTTAAGGACGCCCTGAACAAGAAGTGATACCTGTGTTTAATTGCACTCAGGGATTTTTTCTTACATGCATTTGTCTCATGACGTCTCAAGGCAGCAGATGTAACATCCCGCAGCAAAAATTACCAGGAACTGAATCACAAGATCTACAAGAGCATCCTGAAGCTCTAAGCAAGCAAGGTAAAACCAGCATGAGTGCTGATGAATGCAATGCATTATCCATACAGCAGACAGATTGAAACAATACATAGTTTGTCCTTCAAATCTGTACAAATGCCAAGCCTACTTAAGAAACATGTACTGGATTCCATGTATACGCTGTTGACAATCATCTGTGGAAACTGACAACTGTTCTCCTGGGAGCACCAGTCCCGTAGTGCTGAAAATACAAATCCTCCTTATTTGTTTTGCATTCCACCTCTGCTGTACTCTTCCTCCACAGAAAAATGGATATAAATATACCCTTTTAAAAAATACTCCTGCTAAAAATAGTTCTGAGCATTTATCTACAGATTGGTGAAATGGCCCAGCTGTACAGTCCAGCTTGCAAAAATAACTTCTGATATGGCGTGAAGGATCTTGACTAGTAGGTGAAAATAGAAGTATGATATTTAGAAACCAATTCTACTATTCTGAGTAATGTGGACTAACTTCAGGTTTTAGAAGCTGCTAATTTAGAAATTTAGAAATGCTAGACATACAGCTAAGGCCTGAAAACTGTGCATAGTCTGGTTAACTGGAATAAACATGAAGAAAAGAGGGTGGTTACCCCTGTTTCTTACAAGTATAAAAACTAAGGTGACTATATCCTCTACTAAACATCAAAAAATTTCCCCTATTAGTTTATCTCCCTAGCTCCCCAGCTCCTCTCCACGTCAATCAGTGACAATACCAATACAAGCTTTATGTGCAACAAGCTGGGCCAACAAATTTACAGAGTACTGTGGGTCAGGTTTTCAGTCACACTAGCAAGAATGAAAACAGGCAAATGTTAGCAAAGAATGGGAGCCCTCTACCAATCATTCAAATGTTTTAATACAGTGACATTAAGATTCATGATTTCAGTTTCCCATTAATCACGCCAATCAACAAGATGTAAAAGTGTTTTCCCTTTAAACTCACCATGAATTTCACATTTCATTCGCTGAGTATTGTCACTACTCATCTCCATGGAAACAGTTGTGCTGGGAAAAACTCACTGGTATATTGTATCATGAAGTGAATCAGACAAGACTAATTAAAGACAACTCTTTCTAAATATACACACAGGCTGCAAACCCAGAATACTAAGAAAATATTTTCAAGATGGTCTTATAGGCAGAGGTTTATTAACACTAGTAAGACAGTCTCATGGACAGATGCACAGGATTACAGTACACAGTACTCGTATCAAAAGCCTTCTTTACTTAAACAAAAACAGTTCAAAATATAATGCTGATATATAATGTTGGAATAAATAATATTTTTAAATGGCAGATGGCAGTTAAGACCGTTTAACCTCTACAAATTTGTAAATAACTATATATCCGATGTATTCTGCAAACCTTCCACATACTATGAGACTCTTACATTTTTTCCAATGCTTGAAGACATCTCATGATATTTATCACTAATAAAAATTGCAAATATACTATAGAAACACACACACAAACAGGAAACAGGCCCTGGATGTGATTACAAGACAGAGCTGCCAAGAAGTGCTGTCCATAGAGATATGCCAGCTTTTCTCTTGAATATTTCACAGCTACCTCACTGTTCTTTAAGCCATTTACTTACTGATTCCTGTGGTATTCATATAGATTCATAAAATTCACTAAATATGAAAGAGAATGAACTAAAAAAAAAATACTGTGGAAGTCTCCTATTAAATTCTCTTCTTTGTTTAAGTAGTCATTCAGCATATTAAGGGTTTACTTAAGGTTGAAACATATTCCACTATTTCAAGCTGACAACCAATTCCCAAACAGCTTCATAAGCATTCAGTTTCTGGTTTTGTTTCTATATTAATTAAAATTAAATTTTATAACAATATAAAATATAGACTGGGGGGGGGCGTTCTTTAATGAACACATTAATGTAGAGCAAGGAAAAAGTATCTTTACCTAAATTAAAAATTACAGCAAGGTTACAAGACATTTCAAGGTCCAAAAAGAACTACATAGTTAGGAGAGAGGGAAGGTGTCTTACACAAAGAACCTCTAATTAATGCAGCCTATTTCCCGATTAATGCAGCCTATTTCTTAAATGCAGCAGGACTTTGACAACATCTCTTCAAACACAAGCCATTATCTCTTCCTGAAAGGGCTTCTTACCTTAGGCACAGACCCACCCTAATGCCACGTACTGTTCCCATGTCCTGTGCTATCTTGGACTCACCTATCTGCCACCTTCTGCACCACATTTCGTTGTGCAACCTAAACATGTCCTTACACACCTACAGACATTTTTAAACACATCCTAAGAAAACCATGCACTTCAGATTAATGCATTCATAGCAGCAAAGTGAAAAGTCACCTCCAATTCAATTTATATGCTATCAAAAATGCACTTTTGTGCTTCATATTAATCAAGATGATACTACAGAATACAGTATTTATTAAAAAATTATAGTATTTGGAATCTGACATATTAGTCTGATGCAAGACAGTAAATTTTCATAGATACAGTTATATGATAAAAATTTTGTGTAAATGGAAGCAAATTGCTCAAGGATTACATGTGCTTCAAATTTGACAACCAGAAGAAAAGACTACTGAAAGATTATTTTTCCTGGTACCATGTCAGAAGGGATTTAAACCTATTCTGCATGACTTACTGTCTTCCCCATTAAAACTTTTAAATTCCAATAATTTAAATGGCTTTTTTTATCAGCCCAAATGTATGCACTCTTTACAAATAATACAATGAACATACAGTTACGCAAAATAAAATAGCTGACTTCATAACTGAAAAAAAATTCAAAGCAATTACCAGTGACAAGTGCAACTATTTTGTTGCAAAATCTCCATAACCAAGTTCTATTCAGAAGCTTCTTAAAAACTATGCACAGGTTGTCTACAAAAATATGTCAAATTACTAGGAAGATACAGTTATTGAAAAGAAAATTAATAAAACTGTATGTGAACAAAAAGACAACAGAATAACTGGCATCTTAAGTGCTTCCCATTCAATGCAAAACGAGGCATAAGATATTCAGGAAGACAGAAAATTCATAACCACAAAAGGAAATATACTGGAATGCAGCATGATATAAGTGTGCAAACTCTCACAGCCAGGAACCACTAACCAAAAAGACAATCAATCCAAAAGTAGTTTGTTTTCCCTTGTACCAGTCTCAAAACTAACATGTTGTTTTGGCTCGACACAGGGCACATATGCCAATGTCCTAAAAACCACCAAGTTAGTGAAGAAGTAAAGAATGTTTCAACTTTGGAACACTTCTGCTGTCTTCTTAAGCACTTGTCATTGTGCTTAAGTGACTTGTCCCAATCACTATCAGGACCGAGACAAGTAAAGTAGAAAGATACAAGATTTTATAAAATATGACAGTTTTATGTTCTTATTTAATATCAAATTATGACCAACAGCAGTTTTGCATGAGCTGCAAAAGTAGTTCATTTCATTATGATTTTTGTATTTTCTGACTTTTCTAACATACAATATTATGCATGTTTACTATGTAAGACAATTTAACATGAATGCATGGCTCAAAAGAGCTAGCCTGTACAGTCAGACATCAAGTCCTTAAAGAATATTTCATCTCACAGTGAAATATGAGCACAAAAGAAAACAAACAAATAAACAATTTGAAAAAAAAATATAAAAAGGAAAACAAACACCAACTAAAAACAGTATGCAGAAAGCTGTTTATGATTTTGCAATCCTACCAGAAGTCATCTATTTTGGATGTTTATGCAAATGCATCATATTTCTAAGAAAACACTTAAAAGAGCCACCTTTTGCTTGACAGAAGTATGCATCACATAAAAATTAAAGATCTGCATTTTTACAACCCTAATTTTAATTTTTCCCCTTACCATAAACATTTTAATAAGAAATTCTCCTTGCAAAAAATTTCCGTATTTTGTAACATAACTGAAATGCTAATACTAAAAGAACCCCCATCAAACCTACATTATAGAAGCCATGCACAACATAATGTAATAATGCATCACTGTATCTCCAAAAATGAGTCTCACCAACAGTTGCACTTGTAACATTTTTAGCTGTTCAGCAGTATTTGTAGGGAGTTCCATTTTTGGTAAACACTTGCATAAATCAACAGATTGAAAATCAGAAGCTTAAGGAAGAAAAGTGGCAAATTCTAGTCAAATCTATCTGAACAGATTTTTTTAAAGTTATTTCCTGCACATCCAGAAGTTTGAGATACACTACTATAACCCCAGACTCATGGAGTTAATTTAGAACACACAATAGTGATTCTCCAGGAAAAGAAATGAAGCTAGGCAGTGAATTGTTTCCTTCTCTCATCTGAAAATCTTGCACAGTTTGTCCATATAAGTACGCCCTAAAATATCAGCAATTGCAGTAGGGCAGTGCAATGCCAAATAATCCCAAAATATAACCATATCCAAAATTTTTTATGATAGTCTTCTAGGTTGTGGCCCATTAACCTCTTTCAAAATTGCTTGAAACAAAATACTATTCTATATCCTCCTCATCCAAAACCTGTTCTTTGTTACATATCTCAGTGAGGAGGATATATGCCATACTAAGGAGGAAAATATATACCATACCTATATACCATATACTACCATACATACACTTTTTACTCAAGAAAGTAAAAAATGTGTATTTTAGCTGATGCCAACATATGTATTGCTTGCTCAAAAAAAAAATCTACAGATTACAGGGAAGTAGAATAATTAAGAAGCTTAGCGAGGAAATAAAAAATTATGTCAGTAAATAAGCTACATAGGAAATAAGCCTGACCAGTCATATCCCTCAATCCTGCTTCTGAGCTGGTTTAAGGGGGAAGAAATAATATCAACTTTTCTTGAGACCATCTACCTCAAAAAACTTGGCAGTCAATGAACCCCTATCATAGTGAAGGAATGGAGAGAAAATGGAAGCCAAATAGGTGTTCTCAGTAGTACTCAGGAGCAAATGTTTAATTTCCTTCATTCTTACAGAACAGGTACCACCAAACTGAAAGCACCTTTCAGTTTTAGGGATCAGAGGTTCAGGGAAACAAAGCAATGATGAAAATTAGACACATGCTGGAAGGAAGCAACATAATTTAGCGAAATACTTCCTTCTCAAAGGACTCTTTGAACAAGGCAACAGATTGAAAAAAAACCCTCCTGGATCAGAGAACTCATGAAGAATACATACTTCTTCTTGAAACATTAGGTCACATCATGAGTAGAAAGAAGGGAAGGGGACAGGTATGACTAGCTGAACAAACAGATAGAACAACTTTTAGAATATCAGACTAAAAAGGCGTTATCTCAAAAGTGAATTTAGAAGAGTAGAAAGGAAATGTCTTAACATCAAAAAGTTTCCATGGGATGCAGAGAGAAACACACGTGGGCAGCTATCTTATTCTTTGGCAGATGTTCTCAAACATGAAGATGAAGTATTTTGTGTTTTGTGCAAAACCTGTTGAAGACAAATTTCTGGCATCAACCATGAGGCAAAACTCAATTCATTTGCAATTTTTTATTATAGCTTCTGTTCTGCTTCAAAATTGCTTGTTTCTGATAAAAAGCTCTCGGCTCCGGCATGCTTATTATGTGGAACACATATCCTTGAAACAATCACCAAGTACCCAGAGCTTACACACAAGCATGTTCAGCAACTGCTTACACNTATATTTCCCATTTACAGATCAAAGATGACTTACCTTTGGTGGGCAGCTGATCTGCCTTTCATAAAGATGAACAAAGTTCATCACACTTTGTAAGTTTCTTACATAGCACACATGTTCCTAGGATTCACCATCACTAATGAATTAGTGGTCATTATTTCACAGTGGAGGTTTTCAAATTAAAAGAATTATCTCATGAGAGACTTCACTTGTCTGTATTTCAGATCTAAAAGGGAGACAAAGCACCATAGATTTAGACTAGGTTTTACAAGGTACATTTCTAAAATAAACTTCTCAGTGGTAATTGAGTACTTCTAATAATCTCAGTCCAACTTCCAAGTTTGGTACTATTGACCAACTGCTAATTATATAGCCATATAATTTGGTACTGACTTTTCTATTTACTATTATTTATTATTTTTTTAAAGCTGCTGTTTCCCCAAAAGAAAAACAAGAAGCCTTCAAGAACTATTTTAGCTTCTGAATAAGCAGTTTGTTTTAAATGTATTTTTACAACTGTACTTCTAGCTGTTGTAAGCAGTCCTGATTAACTGACAAAAGCCTACAGGTGTCCTGACTGTACCTGTTGCTCCAAAAGGGAGGAGACCAGTGGGGGAAAAACATTCATTATACACCAAGACAGGCAAGAGTCACTACAGACCATTTACCAAATCACATAATGAAGCATCAGTCCTTAGCACAATTCAGAAAGTAATTTTGGTGCTTCTTGGAACTTCCAGTGTATTTTCAGGGCCATTTAGAGCAGCTAAGCATTGCTAGGTCACAATAATCCCAGGAATAGTCTTCAGATACATAGAGAGCAGAAAACAAAAGACACTAGAGAACAGAATTCTCTTCAAGGAGGTTATCTCCTTCTGTCAGATAATGCAGATTCTAACATCTTTGCTGAGGTATTGATCTGGCAGGGTGGAACAGACACCAGCATTCCAAATACATAGACAACTCTCTTGATGTGCTTTTCATGTCTGCATTTCCAAGGAAGATTCCAGTCGCTGATTAAGAGATTCAGGATAGTCAGATACATGCCAGATTGATGTGCAAGTTCTGTACCACAGGACTTAATCTTTTACTCTCAGGATATGTGTAGAAATATAAGTCTTTTAAAACTTGATCAGATGAAGGAAGTAATTTGGAGCTTAAGGGTTTCCAGGACAAGTTTTTTTGTCTGTTAGTTTGAAGAAATGGCATTCAAAGCCAAATACTAAAGTCATGAGCACATTTTGTAACATTAGCAGAAATGTCAGCTTAAAGTGTCAAATTCTTGTTTCCTGCTCTCACCTTGACTGTCCCTTTTGCTGTGCCAACAGAATGATTTCCCCAGCAATTTTATAAACAGCAACAACTATCACGAAACCATAAAAAAAAATCATGAAGGATACACTAACCTAACTTACACTGCAACGCCACAAGCTGCTGCGCTGGCACAAACAGGGAGATGGACTTGGTATGGGAAGAAACACCCAGAAAAGGAGAGGGAGAACAACAATTGCTGCAAAAGGAAACATCATGCTTTCATGTCCAATCTTTGTGTTTTCAATGCTGCTTTATCTTCTAGACAACTCCTTATCAAATTTCAAGCAAGAACAAATAAATTTTGATGAAATAAGTAATACAGGATACAGAGAATGGTCCATAATCCTTGTAATTAGAAAAAAGAAAATACGGAGTTATAAAACCGACTTTACCCACTGCGGCACGTAAGAAGTAGGGTGTGATATTAAAATATGACTCAGTGACCCAGGGGATATTCTGCATAAGTTATGTCATGTATGCTTGGCAATTCAGAGCAGAAATACTAATCTCTATACTAACATTAACTGTGCCTGGTTCATATCCCTGTTGTATGATTTCTAGAAGCATTGCCATTAAAAAATTAGTCATGTCTCTGGAACAGTTTGCAGGTTGCAAAGACTAATTTACTATCTGTAATTAGAGCTTTGCCCATGTTATCAAGATGGCACAGGAAAATGATCCTGGAATAGAAAGCTTTACTTGTCAAGATCTCTAGAATAAAAAGATTCACTCAGAATATTACATAAAACAGCATCTGAAAAAAATGCAGTTATTTCAGAAAAAAAAAAAGTCAATCTAAACAAATCTGAGAACATAGCAAAGGTGTTTTGGACTCCTCACAGCCCCCTTGAAAGTCTAACATCCAATGGTGACTCTTGTCTCTGCTCCTGCCAAGATAATGTTCCACAAATCAGAAGTCCTCTTCTGTCCCTGCCAGCAATTTCAGTGAATAAAAAAGCAAAATATCTGGACTTGTTATGTGGGGGTTTTTTAACATTAGAAGTTGAGAAATGGACCTAAAGGAGTCTGTCTGCTGCAGAAGACAAGTCAGGGAATTGCAATGTTTTAAGTATACCGAGAACAGTAGAAGTCACAAGCAAAGCTTAGCAACAATAAAGATGGTAGAAGAATGTCAGAGATAAAATTATTTTATGGGGGTGGGGGCAGGTCCTTATTCAAAATTATTCATATCACAAAGGCAAATGCATATGTAACAGCAAATCATCCAATGACATACTACTAAAAATAAGACTTTTATCAGTAGAAAATTTAGTTGACTGACCACAAGTGTCAATAAATAGCTACTCAGCATAACAAACTCAATTTACAGGAGATTTAAGAACATCATTACAGCAAACTATCTCCCTAAGATAATTTTTTCTTTCACTTAGCAAAACTGAAACTAGAATTGTCTCACAGCTTGTCCCTTGAGGGCTACATATATGATCATCTTTCATACTGCATAAAAGAAATTTTCAACTCAACAAGATTTTTTTTTTTCTCACACAAAAAAGGTATAAAGGCATCACTAGTGGGATTTAAGCAGTAGAGGATACTGAGGAAGGCAAAATTCAACAAAAACTCTACGCTAAGAGAAAAAAACTACTACTGATGGCCGATGACTGTAAAATTACGTTTACATCTGTTCGTGTCCTCTCCGCCGGAAAGAAGATGAAAGGAGTTGTGTTGTTAGATAAATTTTTGAGAAACAGCACACTTTTAGCATTCCTAATTTTCTTCCACATAATATACTTTCTGGCCATGTAAATATCATGGGTGCTAGAAGCACTGTTCAATTTCTGGCTGGGCAGATCTTCTTTTTCTGTCTAGAAAATATCAACTGATCCAAGATTTCCCTGACTGTTACTGGCAGCAGCAAACCAATACAAGAGCTTCAGTTCAGTCTAATGACAGTTTCTAGTGCTCTCACATCCAAAGTATGCTTGTTCTATGGGTGCTTCAGGCATGGACAGGCAGTAGGCAATAGTCAGGAGAGGAACACAAAGCCCACTTAGGAAAACAAAGTTCTAGTTGCCTACTCTTTTGTACTACAAAGATAAATCAATAGTAAGTATTCAACTTATTTTAATGGATAAATAGCAGTCATGTGTAAGGGAGGACTTAGGCTTTTAAGAACACACATTTCTATTCTCAGAAAGACTGACTACTGAAGCCATTGATCCTCAAACAGAATTCAATAGTTGAAGAAAGAATATTTAGATTTTATTAAGGGGCATTAATACCTTGCCACTTAAAGCTGAAAGCTCCTCCATAATTCATTTTTCTCAACTACCATGTTTTAAAGTCTAACCATAATTGGTACTATTTAGCTCAAACAGTAAGTTCAGATTTCTTCTAGTCTGCAGAGGTAAAATGATGTTCATGACTGACTAAAAATACAAGTCTAAGAAGCTGCTTAAAACAGCCTTTCCAGCCCATGCACATTGATAGGAGTAGGAAGGTTAATTGTGGATATTTTTCCAAATCCCTTTTACTTTGTCACAATTTGTTTAATTATAAACAAGTCACATAAAAACACTATGCCACTTAGAGTTCCATTAACAAAGCAGATCCTAAAAACATTCTCCCCTCTGCTCTTCACAGTAATTTGAATCCACATAGTTAGGGATAGGACGCTCTCCTTGTACAAAATGACAAGAGTAGAACATATAAGTAGAAACAGGCAACAAAGGAGGAGAACAAAAGTATCACTCACTGATAAGACTCATGAAGATTTGTTTTGCCAAACATAAATGACAACAATAAAATATCCTATGGGTATTGTTAGTGAGAAAGGAAGTTCAGGAAAATAAGATTCTTCTGGTGGTTGGATAAAAACAGCCCAGCAATAGTGATGCAGAAAAGACTGAAATGTCTCTTTTTATCCTGTTCCATAGCTTGCTTCCAAATAACTGCCGGTACTGACAGGGTTTGGGAAAGAGCAGGGAAAAACTAACACTCTGGGACTAACAGTTTTGGAATACTTAGTGTAGCTGTATTCAGACCCTTGGGGCTAGAAGGCATTCACCTAAGGTAGCGGAAAAGTTTGGCCAACGTGATTATGAGGTTGCTAACAGCTACCAAAAATTCTAACAGTTGAGGTGTTTGAGAGGTCCTAAGGTTTCAAAAAAGGCTAATCCCTAAAAAAGGTGAAGAGACCCATAGAACAGGCCAGATAACCTAAACTACAAAGTACCAAAGAAGTTCACATGAAGCATGCCCTCCTAGAGTCAATTTTCAAACACAAGACGGACAATAAAGTAACCAGAAACAGCCAATGTAGTTTTACTAAGGTCAAATTACCAACCTGACTGGCTGCTTTAATGATATGATTACTTAGGTAGCTAAGGGAAAAGCTGTCGCATCTTTCTCTTATCTGACCCAGA
>VWYP01007320.1:0-38577 GCA_013400435.1 Pycnonotus jocosus | reverse complement strand
ACAACAACAACAAAACCCCACTATCTATGACCTTCATGGCACATGAATTGCTCTCTGAAAAACAAACAGCTCTATGAGCAACAACAGCACGGATGAAACTTGATTCCCTCCAGTTTTGTGTCCCCTCGTTGCTTGGTAATGCCTTGACTCCAGTTCTTCTCCACAGCCTTTATTTATATTCATTTTGCTTCCTGGTGCAAGATGCAGGTTGTAACATGGAGAGGCTGAAGCCAAGCAGGATATGTGGTGTGCACAGCCATGACAGCTCTGTGGGCTGTACAAGGCTGGCTCTGAGGGCTTTTAAATCCCGATAGCTAAATAGTCCATAAAAGTGCAAACAGCAGCAAAACCAACACAATTAACTTAATTCTCCTAGAAAAAGGAATATACTCTCATAAGCTGCTGCTTCCTCTGAAGCACATGTCCTTGTTATCCTAACAGTGAGTGATAGTCTTTTAATTGCTCCTAAGGATTTTAACACAGGAGCCTCATGAATTCCCAAAGCTCTGTCAAAGATTTTTCACAGCAGAATTTTCTATTGGGAAACACGCTTGCCATTAACATACATAGGTATAGAAGACTTACATTTACTGATCATTGGCATTGAAATAATTATTTTATACACAAAATCATTCATGATGCAAAATACTGCAGGTGGTTCCACATTGCTTCATTCATGAAGAATAATTTAATACTTACACAAAAATTAGACTTGAACACAGTAATTAAATATTTCAGAGAAAGTTAAGGAGATTGTGGGAACAAGAGAAATTTTCACTCTAAAATCTTTGTTTTAAATTTGGCTCAGTCCTTGTCTATGCTGAGCCATGGCTGTACCTGAAGGGATCCTACAAAATGATGGAGAGACACTTTCTGCAAGAGCAGGACAAGGGGAAACGGCTTTAACCTGTAAGAAGGGGTGTTTAGATATTAGAAAGAAACTTTCTGCTTAAAGGCTGGTGAAGCACTGGACTAAGTTGCTCAGAGAGTATGTGAATGTCCAATCCCTGAAAGTGCTCAAATCCAGGTTAGATGAGGCTGTGAGCACCCTGGTGTAGTGGAAGGTGTTCTGTTCATGGCAGGCAGGGTGAATGAAAGTCAGATTGCTAGGTACAACATTGTCTATAATGAAAATGAACCAAAAAAATGCCCAAGTTTCTTGATGAAAAAAAGCTCCTGTGTTTGAGAAAAAGCTGTATGTAAAGTATTTTCTAAATCAGGCTGGAGTACTATTTCCAAAATGTTTGTTGAACAAGGGAGCTACATAAAGCATGATTACTCAGTTCATAATCTGGTACTATTTTCTTAACCAACATAGAGACACATATTCTTACACTTTGGCATTTTTGCTTGGCTGAGTGAAAAATCCCTATCTCCATGTGTTATAAAATCTGTACCAGACTTGTGAGGATACAGGCCAGCGGGTTTAGTAGTAGACCAGACAGCAGACACCTGATTTCTTCCACTGGCTGATTTCAAACGACTCACATAAATCTTTTTTAGAAGCATCCAGATTTGGAGAAATTTAATGTTAGGTATCTATCATGCAGCTACCTGAAAACTATTTTAGAGGTGCTGGAAATATAGAGTCATTTTGATGTTTAACTGGTTTGCAAGTTAGAAGGGTTGTCTACTGAACTCAGAGACTCTAACACTCCATGGAGTAAGTTGCTTCACATTTTTTTAAGAAAAGGACTTATTTACTGCAAATTAGGAGTAGCTAAACTTTTGTACTTTGAAAATACTGGCCTTAATTTCTTTGATAATTCTCATCCTTAAAAATAATGGACAAGATCTGAAAATATCTGATAATATCACCAACTACTCCCATAGTTACCAAATGTGACTATATAAACATATATATAGTCACAGTCGGTCAAAGTCGGGAGTTTGTTCTTCAAAAATGTGTTCTTCAAATCATTTCCTTGAGAGTACAGGGGTAGCCATTGTAAAAAACCAAGGAAACCGGAGACACTTTTTTTTCCATTAAATGTGATTAATAATTTGTATGTAGGACCCTTCTGCAGTTTCACAGAACGTGCATGATTCTCCTAAATATGAGAGGTTCTTATTGTAAAGAATAGAAACTAGATATCAGAGTTTTGTATTTAGATATTAGTCTGTGCTGCCTAGCAGGAAATGGTTTCCAAGTTTCCTAGGTTATATTGGCACATTCTCTTTGCCCTTCAGTCCATACAGGTTCATGCGGTGTACATGCTCTGATTTTCCAAATGTTCCAATTTGTTTCCACATGATTATGACAGAATTTACTCCATAGGCAAAATAGCAAGAAACATCACAAAGGAGAATATACACCAAAGTGGAAAAACACACCAGACCACTATAATTAGCATATTAATTGCATCTCAGCTTCTCTGTAGCCAGCCACCAACTGTGTGGCACTTAGTCTGGAGTCAACAGGAGATCTACAAAAAACAGATGTGTCACATGGAGCCTTCTGTTTTTAAAATGTCCCAGAAACACTGTTTTCTGTCTGAAAGGGCTAGTGTAAAATTTAATTTTTCCCTTTCCCCTTCTGCAGTTTTTGTGATTAATGTATTTCACCAGTAGAATTGCATAGTAGATTTAAAACCTCATTGTTTTACGCACACACAAACACATGAAGATGTCTCTTCCTCTTTCATGTCAATGCTTTCCTGTTGTTCAGTCTGTGTAAGAGGTGGCCACTCTTGTTGGATTCTGGTCATTCAAAATGAGATACACCTTTGCTGGTGCTGGCTCAGCATCACTGGAGAGAGCCATTATACCATCTGGGCAGCTGCTGAAGCTCCCCCTACAGTCAAAGGAGAGAGGAGATCTACTGTCTACAATCGAGAGCATCCTTGAACTGTAGCATCATATAAAGTTCTTGTAGCAGATCACTTCCCTGCAGGCACCTCCTCAGCATTCGTTGCAATACAACCTTTATGCATTGAGCAAAAATCAAGATGAACTCCATGTAGGTAGCCATGGAATTAACCTCATGACTAGACTTTCTAGTGTTATGGCAATTTAAAGCACATAGGACTGAATTTATTACTTTAAATAGGTAAATCAGCTTAATCATATTAACAGTTGATTTGTAACATCTTCACCTGTGAACACATATTTATGTGTTCCTCCTATTCAGCACACAGTGTAGCCCATTATTATGTATGAGAATATCTGAAGATTTTCATTGAGCAGTTTGCAAGAAGATGTGGGTTATAATCAAATTGTATTTTTATTATTTTGGTGAAAAATAGCTGCTGCCACTTCGAAGTGAGGGGCACATTTCAGATCTTTGCTCAAAATGTAGGTTTATTTGCATCCACTTCCTCAAAAAAAGTCACAGAGGCAATAATTCTGTCTGGGCCCTGATTAAGTGCTCACATTGGGTGGAAGTGACTGGCGTATGTATTTGCTTAGGAAATAAAGAGGAGTCTGCTTGAAAAGAACATTTTTTGTGAGGAACAATCAAGAGGCATGAAAAACTGACTGCTTCACTGAGTTTAATTTTTACAAAGGCTCCATCCATCACAATATATTTTGAAAAATTAGATTTATAGAAATAATTCTGATTGTTGAATTTGGAGAACATATTGAAAGGAAAGCTTCTTGCTCAAGGGATCTGCTAATACATGGCTGTTCTGATAAATACTAATCAACAAGTTTATTTTTCACTTTGCTTCTCTAATCTACAAACAATACCTTGACAATGTTGTATAAAATAAAGGACACAGGATAAGAAGTGCTAATATAACGATGTTTCTTCCATGCACCCTTGACTAAATCTGACCATTCACACCAGATATGTGCTGCAGTTACAATTGATTTAGGCAGATGTTTGTTTTCCACAGTTTTTACATGATCAGAAATTTTTCAGATACCTGTGGAAACTAAAGGTGTTCAGAGTACGGTGTTAGGATAATGATAAGGTATTAGGATAAGAGTGTTTTTCTATTTGTAAATATGAAATCAAGATAGCTTATAGATATACTACATTATTGTTCAGTATATTTTCAGGATATTATTCCTCATGCTGGACAGCATATACACTTTTTCACATGGTACTTTGTCACCTGTGTTGACACCCTTTGCATTTTTGTCCTTCTGCCCTCCTATGGATTTATTTACAGAAAACAGACCTGTAAAGACAAAACAAGGCAAAAACTTCTAATATCTTTGGTTTACTAGAACCTAAAAATAGGGTTGGAGTTAGTCACACATCTATTTACAGACTTTATCTAGGGCTTGTGAACATCACGCAAATCAAATTTTTCCTTTGATATTTGGTTCAAGATCACATTACATTATACATCCTCTATTACAAATTCATTAAACATCCTGATTTAAAAGAAAGATAGCTTCAACCTGATTCATTTACTTATAGCCAGATTAGCACATAAGGGAATGCATTGCTTGGTATATGTAAGACCACTGGAAGACCATGATTTTTTCATACAGGTTTAACACCACATGCCAAAGAATTCCTAAATGTTCTACAAAGATAATATTTTCTGCAAAAACAAATCCCTCATATACTTATCTAAACAAAAACCTCTTACTATAAAAATCTAACCAAAAGAGTGGGTTGCGGGACATGTGTCTGTATATACAACTTCCAGTAACTGAGTCCTTCAGGGTGAGCACCTTTTAAGCTCAGAGGGAACCAGAGAACCACCCTCTCCCAGCAGCTGCTGAAGCAACAACCTGCTCCTCATTCGTACACCCACACACAGGCAGACCTGGCGCAAGGCCTGGACAGCTATTCCAGAAGCACGCAGTCAATGGATAGATAAAAGGATCCTGGCACTGGTTCCTCTAGGATGGCTGTATCCCTGGCAATAACTTCATTTATGACCTCTTAAAATGAGTTAAAGAGACAAATTAGCTTGGCAACCAAATTCCTCTCTGACAGCAAGGAAAAAAAAGACAAGCCTGTGCAGACTAGCTCATTGGTTTACCTGTCATTTTTTGGCACATTTGAGCAAATTTTATATTTCTCCCATTTCACCATGCAGGAATAAAAGACAGTGACCTAGACAACACCTGTGGGGGTAAAATTCATAGAATCATAGAATATTTTGAGTTGGAAATGACCTTTTAAAGGCCACCTAGTCCAACCCCCTGCAATCAGCCAGAACATCTTCAGCTAGATCAGGTTGCTCAGAGCCCAGTTCAGCCTGACCTTGAATGTTTCCAGGGACAGGACACCCAATACTTCTCTGGGAAATCTGTTCAAGGGTTTGACTACTATCATTGAAGGAAAAGCCTTCCTTATGCCTTCTCTAAATCTGCCCTCTTCTAGTTTAAACGATTACCCCATGCCTTTTCACTGTAGGTCTGCTGCTAAAGGGTCTGTCCCTATCTTTTGGGTACTGAAAGGTCACAGTAAAATCTACTCAGAGCTTTCTCTTCTCCAGCTTGAACAGTGCTACCTCAATTACTAATTTCTCTCAACTTAGCTGATCCTGGTTTATACAAGAACCTGTCTCAAATCAGACACCTAAGGCTTCTCTCAGGTGAGAACTTCACACCTAAGGCAACAGAGGCTCTGGCAGTGACTAGCCTGTCCACCTCTGGCTGGCTCTGGTAGCCCACAGTCAGTCTAACTTGGTCTCCAATTTTACTCCTTTTGTGCCCATTGGAACAAAAGAAGCAGCATGCAACTGAAAATCTGGTCTCTGAATTCTTTTTGTTCTACTTTTCTTCACTGAAGAATGTCCTAGACATGACAGCATGACTGACACCTGGACATCACCTTAAAATTTCTAAGGTCCAGTGTTCAGAAGTGTTAAGCAGATTATCACCTCAGGCAATGGGACTGGGTGTTGAAGACCCCTACCACTGCTTCTTTTGGGTAAGAAGCAACCAAAGCTTTCATATTATAATAAAGTATGATGAACACCTGAACTTCTGGAACAGGTGACATTTTGGGTGTATCCCATTTGATCCAGTAAGAACTGTTTTTAAACCAAGCAACTTCACAGAGATGATGCACCTGAAGATTAACTGGGGCAAGTGTCCGTACATGTCTGTAATGCTGCCACAAAGCCTTTGTGCGTTTGTTTTATTTGACAGGATATCCACGGCTGTGCCATATAGATTTTTCTGCCAGCATAATGACAAAGACCACAATTACATCTGCCTTTTGATCAGCTCACTTCCTTGCTGCTTGGACCACAAATGACACTGACAGAGAGAACACAGTGAACTCCTTCTACAGCTACTATGAGCATTGTGGTGATATTTTCGGCAGATTTCCTCTGTACCATTGCTGTTTTGTTTACTGGGAGCCTACATCAAAAGAAAGAAAACAAGAACATGTTCTCTGGCCCTGAAGTCAACAACCTCTGATTCCTCAAATCAGTATCTAATTGAGACTCTTGTGTCTGGCTGACAGCGTCAATACAACGTCACTGCCCACTGTTTTTTCCTTTTCCACTGACACCGCAGATGCATACTGTTAGAGAGTGCTGTTTAATTAAACCACAGTCACAGGAAAAGTGACCCACAAATGCAGTGTCTAATAAAACCATGAGCATAGACATTGTACCTCTTCACCTTAGACATCAGTTATGATGCAGCTTTTACCATGAAACTGCAAATATTTTATACATTGTTGTATTTCTTACTTCTGCAGTAAGTAAAGTAAGGTAACGCAGTAATGGCTACAAGGTTGCTGCTTATGCAGAGTTGAATTTTGTTCATCCCAGGCCTGAGGCATTGTAATTCTGGAGGGACAGACAGACTGACATGAATTTCAGGAGCTGTCTGAATTGTCCTGCAGGAGGTAAACAGGAAAGAAGTATGCAGGTAAGACTGTGGAAAGGACAATGACCTTTTATTGCCTGGCTCTGGTGTTTTCATCAGAGAGCTTTTCTTCTGTGTCCACAGCAGAAAATACTCCAATTGGTTCTACCATTCCAACATGTAATTTGAGCTCAGGTTCTCTGTAAAAGTGAATACCAACACTCATTTGCTTTTTTCACCATCCTGGAGGTATCTTTCTTGTATGTGGTAGCTGAGCACCCAAAGTGTATGGTAATTATGAAGGGTTTTTTGCCTTACCTTGAACTTCACCATAAAAGAGCCAAAAATTTTTCTATTTCAACAGTGTAAAAATGTAAGAAAATGCAAGATGCACAAGAAATCTAGGTATTATTTGCTATTTAAATACCACTGTGATTCTGAACCAAATCAATTCTTGGCACCAAATCTATTTGCATCTTAGCAAAAATAACTACACACCTCTATTACTTTTGCATAATCCCCAAATGCTATAATATCTGACACATTAATTCAGGTAAGTTTCATCTTCTGGAACTTTTCAAATATCTCTGCTTTGCAGTAATTAGAAAGAATCCCAGGCAGTTGTCAAATCTACAGGATGGAGTCTTATGAGATGCATCAAATCAAACTTTGGGGGTCTTTAGAAAGAAGAAGGAGAAAAATAAAAAGCAATTTGGTTCATTTGAGCAGGGTGGAGTAATATTAGATATTTTTGAAAAGGAAATTTTCTTCTAGCCTAACTTCCTGAAGGGCTTATGTGACAAGTTAATGCTATAAAGATACAGGAAGTGATACGACTTTGAAAGCCTTCACTCCAGAGCACACAGCATGCTGCAACTGAAATTAGTCTCAGAAACCCACTGTATGTTCCGCACAACTTTCTGGTACAGAACAAAGTTACACAGATTTATAATTTGTCTCCAATGCGATCTGCTTGTGTAAAAATCGAGAAAATGCTTTTGGCTGCCCCGGAACATGCTGGCTTCATAGAGTACGTCACAAAGTAAGGTTAAGATAGTAATTTTTTTGCACCAGTGTCTTTAAAAATGTGTCCTAATCTTCATTATTCCTGCTCCATTGCTCTTTTGTGGCGGTGCACGTTTTGAGTTTAAGATATATGTGATCTGTATTAAACTTTTCTGTAACTCATTTAATTTCCCGGTTGGTTTACCCCAGACAACCCTATATATNCCCATGCTGTTCCTCGTTGGTTCCCCTCCAGACCCTGCCCTTCACCCCTCCTCTGGTTAAAAGCTGCTGCATGGAGGGTGCTCTCTGCTCTTTGGGGCAGACTCCTCCCTAATAAACTTGGGTTGTGGTCCCCTCAAAGAAGGGACTTCATTTCCTACCCTTTGCCATTGGGAGTCCAGAGAGAGAGTGAGTGAAAGAGCCCACAAGGGAAGGCAAGGTCTGTCCACAGACTGAGCTGTACCTTCCGTGCCATGGGTGCTGCCAGAGCTAGCCAGGCTTTCGGGGTCTAGGGGCACCAAGACACTCTTTACAGAATATTGATTCCTTTTGTTTCCTTTGGGAACATAATTAATCTTAAGACAATATCACATCACAAGTCAATGAAATTAAAATATTAAATGTATTTTCATTTACTATAAAAAATATTAAGATTTTGAATTTGGGCATTAATGAGCTGTTGCATTACTGCATGAAGTCAGCAAATATATCTGAGACTCAGTAGCTCTAGAAACAAAGCCACTTAATTTACAGGGATTTAGATAATTACTTTGGATTAAAAACTTAAGTTGAAAAACCCTTTCTCCATAAAGTAGTGAGAGGGTTGCTTCATTTTAGGAAAAGGTTTAAATTAAACTTGGGTCCATGAAGTTTTATACATAGAACAAATATCTAAAGCATGTTCTTCATTATGCATTTTTAGAGCCCATAATAAACAGAATTAGTCTCTATCCTAGAACAAAAATAATTGTACAGTCCCCTAGAGATAATTTACAAAACTATAATTTCAGAGGAGTTACTGTAGATCTATTCCGGGGTAATTAGTAATCAGAGTAATTGAGAGGTAACTGTCAGCACCAACAAAAGCAAAAATCCAGAGACAGAAACAGTTTGGAAAGGCTCTGCTTGGGCTTTTCCAAAGCTTTCAGCAAGCTCTCATTACCTCTGCAATGCCTACCCCTTCCAACTGCCACCATGCATGGCCAACTCATTTCTCTGCCCCCATTTCAACGTCAAAGAGATTAAAACTCCGCATGAGCCCTCTAAGGATGCAGGAGTGATTGCATTACTCCTAAGGATATTGTGTCCATCGTTCTCCCAGCCTAAAAGTTTCATATTGTAATCTCCACTTTTACAGAGAGGAAAGGGAAGGCAAACACAGAGTACATCCTTCCCACAGGCAAAGTACAGCCTAAGTTATAAAATGTAATATAAATCAAAAAGGACATGGAAGGGAGCATAAAGACATTAGTAATTAACATCTGATGTCTTAACTAAAGGTATTGATTCAGACATCCATTGAGGGACCATAAAACTAATTTCTCAAGCACTGTTGCTTTTACTTTGGTAATATCAACATATTCTTTTATCTAAATCACATTCCTTTGACTGTTACTAAATTACAGTAGTGTATTTAATGGATGTAGGCATTGCACATAAAGGCAAAGTAATGTAGCCTCAGGAATATTAAGAATTGATATCTTATTATAAGTGTACAACCTGAAGATTTATACTAGAAGGCGGTTAAGGGACCTTTGCCTTTGTATCTTCTAGCATATGAATTTGGAGAAAGACTTTTCTCATTCAGCTTAACAGAATTCAAGTTCCCAATCACAAATGAGAGTAAAGTCCAACTCCCAGCTAGCTTACAGAGCAGCCATAGATCTACTCATGTCTCCAGTGGACGTACATTTACAGATAACGAGTAGCACTGACGTCAATCCCAGCACAAGGCCATGTGCACAGCACAGCAATCTTTCTCTTTGATCTTTCCCACTGGCTCCATACAACACTGATTGCAAGGGTTACTTTAGCCTATGCCAACTAAAAATAGGGAAAAAATTAAGTCATTATTTACTACAAACTTACAAGGATTGTTGCAATTTTAGGAGATCACATGTCTTTCTTGAGTGACAGCATGTAAAAAAATTCGAGGTCTCTTCTGATGCTTTTTACCACTGACAAGGCTGGGAGTAGTTGAATGAAAATGCTCATAGTTTTAACATACTATGTAGGTGTGAAAGCCTGTTATTACTGTACATCTTGATCTGAGAAATCTGAAATTTCTAAATATACCTTCTTTTTCTTTAAGGTTCCTTTTTGCATCCAAAAATATATAAATATTTGAGCAGTTCAGGAAGAATCATCTCGCTGTTCTTACACCTATGTCCCTCTAAGGAGGCAATGTTTCTATGTGGGGTATTATTTATACCTGAAGTATTTGGGATCAGATGTACTTTCCAAAAATTCTTAGTGTTGACAGAAATTTTATTTTTTCCTTTGGTTTTTCAAAAAGAAATAAAAAATGTGGAAGCATGTAGTTCTTCAGCAGCATGACAAGGAACTGGAAGCCAGTCAGACCTTCTTGTCTCCATGCATCTCCTTTCATGTAAGTGGCTCTTTACTAGAAGGTGGTTTTTTCACTTAAATGGCAGTTGTTTCTTAATTGTGTCAGATTGCATGCAAATGTATCTGTTGAAAATGGCAGATGCACAGGGAACCCTTTTCCTATGAGGCAACACAGCCACCTGCTAGGTTAGAATCTCCCTTTTATGGTTACAGGCATGATCACCTGCTTGTGAAATACCAGATGAAAGACATGAGCTCAGAGGGTTTCAGCATGAGCTGGGAAGCCTGCTAGGCTGGGGAAACCACTTCCCCAGCTGCAAAGCTGTGCCTCAGTAAGAAAGATGTAATTAATAAGGTAGAAGAGGCCATGCAGGAGGATGTGCAGCCTTGCATTCTAACAATCAGTGCTTTCTTCTCCCCAGAGAAGGGAATCCTGAGTCTTGTTCTCTGCTTCCATGTTGATCAGGGATGATGCAAAAGCACAGCAATCAATACTGGAACCACAGCATCTCCCCTTCTTTACTTCCCTCTCCTAAAGGGTATGAAAGCCTGCATCAAAGCATTTGTCTCCTGTGCCTCAACAGACTAAGGGAGGCTTCTCTGGAGAGAAATTACATTTTTACACCAATTTGAACATTAAACATTCTTCTAACTGTTCAGCTACAATAATGGCACTTTTATGTCTTTTCTCTGCTGTGCTGTGAGACAAGCTTCAATCCTTTTGTTTTAACAGTTAACCTTAACTTCAGTTGTTCCCCAGCCACATTTGTCAGCCAGAATAATCTCTTCTATCTCTTCAGTCACTCTGGGGAACTTACTCTGCATACTTTTTTTTGGTTATAAAATAAACTATTGAATTATTGCATACTAAGGGGCTGTACTCTGTATAAGTACAGTCTCTTAGTATAGCTACATTAAAAATGTAGCTCCTGATATTTCTCATTGCTGGTTTATCCTTCATATGGATAATGGGTCCAAGTACAGCTCTAAAAGACTTTTTCATCCATTTAATAACTTGGGTTCAATATTAAAAACTACACCTGTGGTGTTAAAATGGGCCCAACCAGTGTGACAAGCTCCCAACCAGGTTCGTGAAACTTGTAATTCTCGTTCCTATTCCTGGCTTTGCTCAGTGTCACTTTCTCTTCTCCTTTAGGAATCCAAGGAGTTTGCAGCTGTGAGTCATCAATAAGTAATGTGGTGACTCCACTCATTGCCATTCAGGGGAGAGGAAGATCTGGAAGCAGAGGAGTTAACCTGACTGACAGCATGTCCTTGGGGATCCAGTCTCAGAGAACATGAGACACTGACATAGTATTTGGCTTTTCTTGCTCTTCTTCATTGCATTCACAAATTTCTCAGAGACAAATTCTCAAAACAAAATGTTCCATTTTACTTTAAAACCACAGGCAGATTCTTGTGAACAGCCAAGAGCAAAGCTGAAGTGCAAAGCTAAAATCCTTGCTCATCTGGGGGTGATGAGCATGAAGGGTAGGATATTTTTTGTTCTGACAGCTTTTTCTAGATTAACATTATTTAATATCTCAGATGTGTATGCACCAAGATTAACAAAAGCACATTGGCAGTTCTAGATCCAATGAGTTACATCCTTTTGGTCAACAACACCCAGCCTACCAGAGCAAGAAGCATTTTGGTCAACACTCTCAGGGACATGAAAACATTCATGGGGTTGTCCTGTGCAGAGCCAGGAGTTAGACTTAATCCAGGAGTTGGATCCTTGTGGGTGCTTTCCAACTCAGGATTTAATGTTTCTTATCCCATAGATTTTAGTGATTTCTGTAAAAAAATACACATAAATCCAACACAACTCTGGTTGTCAGCAGTGGAAAGTCAAGCAGATACCTAAATATAGATTGAGCAACCTAACAGAAAAACCCTTCTATATAATTTTGGCCATACTGCTTAAAGTGATTTTGGACAAGGATTTTCATAGAGGAGTCCAGAAATTTGTAGTTGTAATAATAGCAGTAGTAGTAGTGAAACAAGACTGTTTCCTTATGCTCTGCTGCACAAATCTGATGTACTATGCTAAGCAGTAGAATATATGATCACGTCTCTTTTATTGAAACAGGATTCTTCCCATGCTGTATGTTTAAAACTGAAAATATGTCACACTGTACTGTCACACTCACAAAGATAGCATAATAAAAAGGTCTGAAATGGATGTAGCCATACTCTGTGATTGTTGGGTATTTTTTATTTCTAGCTAATGGTAATGTTTAACATTATCTGAAATAACTACAAAGATTCATTATCTTCCATGAGGCTGATGAAGAAATTTTTTGGTCAAGATGGCTGACATTTAATTAATTCCTAGGAGTAATTAAAATTTGCATTTAAAAATAAAAGCTACCTTATCTGCTCTATGGATAAGAAAAATGGGGGGACAATGTGATATATAAGGAGTGAGAGCTAGAAAAAACATCAATCCCCTTTCAACTTAACCATACCTTTCTACCTAGCAAAAATAACTGAGATTTCAGGGCATTTTTTCTCAACCCCATTAAATAGAATGTTTAAAGATCCCTTTGGCAGTGTGGAAGGTTCCCTGATGGTTCTGACACCATCTGCAACACTGAAAGGGCATAGATCTATTTTGGCCTCATCCAGAGGAGGTGGTTTGACCTTCAGGATTTCAAACTACAGATTGTGAGTGCCCTGAACGTGAGGAAGATCTGGAGTCATTCTGCTTTTCCACCATCAGATAAGACCATGGAAATCACCTAGAAAAATTTTACAGCAACAATTTTCCAACTCGGCTGTGATGTGAAATGGAAAATAAACAAAAGCAGAAATTAATATAGCAGACATTTGGACACAAAATAATTACAGAATTGCAGTAAACTCATCTCAAAGTAAGGGCATGTAGAATTTTTAAAAATCAGTTAACAGGAAGAAAAACATCTATTGTGAACATGTTCTGAACTGAGTTTTGAATGTAAAACAACTCTACATAAATTCAGAGGTCACTGGCTCGCCCTAAACACTCAGAAAGAAAGACAGTAGTGTTCTCAGCTTTGTGTTGTAGTGGTAACAGTTCTCGGTTGCTTTTATCACCATCACTGTTATTTTTATTATTCTCAGGCTGTGTACATCAATGTCATGACCTCTAAGGCCAACATAAGTGACAGAAATTGGCAAGAAGAGTATTAATTTGGGGAGAGTATGATGTGGGTTTTTTTAAAATATCCTTAACTCTACTCCAAGCTGACCTCTAGTTGTTCCTTGAAAATTAAATTGCTGCCGGTTGCTTTCCAGTGTACTAAACAGATTAATCTTACAGCCCATTTAGGTCAAAACAGATCAATTTTGCATATCAAAATGCATATTTATCTACCATAGTGATAGTGCCTTTCCAGTCACACACTATATACGTATGTATTTAAACAAGCAGGTGAATTCCTTTTTCATTCTTACACAGTTCTGTAATGTGCTATAGTTATTATAAGCAAACTAGTACACAGAGAATACAATGCATATGTTCTGTATGGATTCCTAGTAACTCTAAATCAAATATTCTCTGTATCTGAAAAAAAACTAAATGCAAATGGCAAAGGAGGGGTTAAGCCTATAGCACAAAAGAATTTTGAGAAAATCACATAGCACTTTGAGAACAGATGAATTAATATTCTGTAGATTTTTTGGATACTGCTCACCATATGTAAACATCCATTTGGATGTCCTCAGAAACAACAACACATGAGAAGCATCCAGATTTCTACAACTGGCATTATTCTTGTGTTTGAATAAACATTTCCTTTTCTAACCACAGCCCATTCATTTATTTGCTTCTGCTCTTATTTCCTTTGGAATATTTAACTGTTATGGAAAAATCCACAGCCAAAAGTGAGGCATGAGGAAAAAGTGACAAATTTTCCACACAGGGCTCTGTCACTGGTATGGCATGTTGCAAATCTGTGCGTCTCTCTAGATCCACGACAGTCAGCAGTATCAGGACTATCTACAGTATCTGTAGTATGCTGATCAGTATCTCAGCACCAAAGGAAATATATTGAAGGGAGCAAAGTCAACTGAAAATCAGCTCTAGTATCATCTTCCTTGCAGTTGAGCCCTGAATTCTAAAGACATTTTCTCCTTCTTTCTCTAAACTGATTTGTCTTTTCCTCTTGCAGTTTTCACTTAATGTCTTTGGTAATAAGCTCATGGGGAAAAGAAATTGAGTTTGCCTTTAGTTCTGAAAAGATATAGTCCAAGATTTGTTCAAACTTCCCTGGCAGAGATACACTAGAAAGCCCTTCTTGGGAGTTCCTAATGCAGGGTTAGGAGGTTTCATCTCACGGGAATTCACCTCATCCCATCAAATTTTATAAACTCCTCTCAAATATTTTCAAAGCGTAAATGTGTTTTGAAATGGTAATAATAATGTGGAATTTGTATCTACTTGTATATGTGTGTTTGCGTGTTTTATATGTTTTCTCATAGGAAGAAAAAGCTGCTTTTCCCAGCTTTCTCAAAACAATCTTCATCGTTTCCCATGCATCACATCCTAAAAACAGCACAATGTGCTGAACAATTATCTCACTCAGAGAGGTTCTCAATAATAGAAATGTTTTTAATGCAATTTGTCTTCCCAAAGGATATTTCTACATGGATAGATGTAGAGAGCTTTCTGAGACCAGCTGGCATTCAAATAAAATGCATCAAAAGCATCTAGAAAAGATGTTCCACCCTTGACTGAACTTCCATTATGCTGTCTCTCACTCCTTACATATGGAGTTTGCAGCAAATATTTTTCTGCCAAATCTTTGCTATTATTTTAGCACACTATTGTTTTACAGTAAAATGCAAGGCAACAAAACTCCTTGGAAATGTTTTGTGAAAGTTTTGGTCTTGATACCAGTTATTATTATTGCTCCAAATATTGTTATTATCATAATGCACTGGAAGCAGTAGCACTGTTACGAAAATACTTGTTAGGATGTCCACTGGGATTTTCATAGTGTGGGGATCAAAGTTCACATAGGGCCTAAACCTGAGTGATCTTGGAAGAATTGTGTTAAGGAATTATATTAAGGATGTACATTTCAAAATACTTACATCTTACTATGCTTTAGCACTGATATGGACTACCCAAAAGGACATCACAAATTTACTTTATTTAGATGTAAACTCTTATTTTGGAAAAGGAGATGTGAAGGCAGTATCTCCACTGTGATCTGTATCTAAAACATAAAAGAGGTATTTCCTGGAGCAGAAAAACACACCTCATTGAAAGGAAATTCAAAGCTTTTTTAAAGTTTCTCACAGTCTATTTAGAGTGTTCTTTTCATATTCTCAGTACTAAACCTGAAGGGACTATTCCTCCAGCTGGCAGCAGAGAAGGCAGTGCATCATTCCGCAGAAGTGTATTCACTTATTTTCTAGGCTCCTGCAAGCATTATCACCTAACATCCCCTTTGCTCTTGCAGGACTGTGAGCACTGGCTTGGCAGTAATCTTTCCTGCTCTCTTTCTTTGGCAAATTGCTTTGCTGTGATTTTAGTTAGTACTAAAGGTCTTGACTTGTTAAAAGGCTTCAGAAGATGTTTTGTGAATAACGGGCTGCAGAAGGCTGTGACGCACAAGAAACTTTTCCAACGTCTGCATGCAAGGCATAGACTCTCACTTCTGGAGCCACTTCCAGTCCAGTGTTACAATTCCAACTGGGACATTGTAAAACAAAGACTTGCTCTTTTCTGCATGGAATGATGACTAATATTAATGCCTTCTTCATGGAAACAGGTTAGCTTAATATTACAATTCAAGGACTTTTGGCTATGTAGACCAGTATCCTGTGGCTGGAACAGGCAGAGGAGTGTTCTGAGATCTGCAGTCCTTGGGACATGTCAGACTTCAGAAAATGGCATACATGCTCTGAAGGAAACCAATAGTTCTCATCTGCATTTGTGTACCTTTTCTCAGCCATGAGGAAAAGAAATCTGAGTCATCTTTTTGCCCTTTGACCCCAGACTTCCCTTCAATTTACTGTTTATAACTATCTGAAATCTTTGTTCTCTTGCTCTGAAAAAAATAATATATGCAGTCAATAGAAAGACCCTTTGTTTAAGAGTTAGTGATAGTGTTTCCTGCAACACCCAGATAAACATGCAATGTCCTACCCCCAGAAGTTTTATTACTAGTAAGACAAAAGCACAATAGTCTCATCAAACAGATGGATCAAGTGCAATCCACTTTAAATGAAAGCATGTAAACCAGGAAATCTGGGACTTTTACAAGGCTAAGCTGTAAATGAATTTAGTAGAAAGTCATATCAAAGCTTAAAGGTATAAAATATAAACATGCCCATGAATTCCAGGATAGTCTTTGATCTCAGCTTTGACCTTATTAGAATGTTTGTCATTAAATGCCTTCAAGAAAAAAACCTTTCCCTTTTTACTCACAAACACTGTTGCCACTGTTGTTATCTCTGCAAAGGCACAATGATGAAAGGTATGGGGAGGTTTGTCTGAGTGGAATGACAGTTAACTAGGCCTTTGGACTTGGAAATCTTAAGAAACTTTCCAAATGTCAGTTAGTATCATACTCATAAAGTTGGGGAAATCTGAGGATCAGAAAATTGATACCAAAAGTATGGTAAATTTTCATTTTGATACTCCAATGTGGCTTGCATTTCCATGCACTTACTCTGCATTGACTCTTATTTGCCATCCATATTAAGATAAGCAGAGGAGAGACAAGTGATTAGAATCTACACACAGGGTGATTCACAGCTTCTTGCCACATGAAAAGAGAAATAAACACAGAGGAAGAAGAAATAAGATTTTCCACTTCAAATATTTCTAAGTTGATAAAAATGCAAGCTCTCTGCTTTTAAATACTTTTCTGGAAAGCTTATTTCAATACACTGCTGAAAGTGAAAATTTGGATTGTAGACAATAACTCTGTGAAGACTTCTCCACATAAAAACATCAGTAATTCATTTTTGCTCCCCAATAATAGATATGTTTAATGAAGTTTGTGGGTTAGAGCATTTCTAGTCAATCAAAAGAACAATTTCACACAAATTGTTCCTAGAGGAGAGAATGCCAGGCTAAATCTAATTTTTCAGAATGTACAGTTGTTGTTTTGATGGGTAAAAGATGTTCAAAAGAGTGGCACAATGCAAAGAGATTTTTTTCTCTATTGCTGGGGTGCCTTGAATGAGCAGCACCAATGTGCTGTCAGAAGTAAGGTCCAGACATTCACCAGTAAATACTGAACAATGTTTAAAAGCTTCCTTTTTAAACAAGGTCACATGCAAAGCTTAAAAGAGGTCCCTGTCTTAAAATTTTGAGTCAGAGCTACTACTGTACATATGCTTCTTGCGCCATCCTTCTGGATATAAATAACATCAAAGTGAATAGCACTTTCATGACCCCACTACATTTAACTCCGACATATGTCACGATACCTAAAATGGAAAATATTCTGAGGATTCTCTTATATCAAATTCTAGAAGAGTGTTACAGGATACTGCAAAAAGATGTCTGGACAGCTGAGAGTTGGCAGAGTTCATTGACTTTTGAGAGTCATGAATATGAGTAAAAGCTTTGACATTTTGCAGCTCAGAATCAGTGTCAGAAACTTCCACAGCTCATCTTCTATCAGCTTACTTCAGGGTCAACTTATTATGAAAAAGTTTTGAAAACTTGTTTACTGTTTTACCCTCAACAACTGTAAGAACTATTTGTCAAAGTTCAGAGGAACCTGCAGGAGACAGCAGCATTGTATGTCAGCTTTCACAGCAGCTGGCAGCAGCCAGGATATTCATCTGCTGCAGAAGTGGTTTTCTTGAAATTCTACAAGCTGCTACAAACAAGTTTGATGACAGTACGAAGTCACTGTGAGGTCAGTGGTAATCAAGAGCAAACTCTGCAACGCTGCCTGTTACTAAGTCAAGGTAAATAGCAATAAACTGTGTCTGTAGGTTTAATTTGAGGTTTAGCTAGTTAATCTTTCTTTAACCTCACCCCACAGTCTGAAAATAGACTGACACCAAAACTCTTTCAAACATTTTTTTAGGATTGGGACATACATGCCAGCAATTTCATCTTGTTAGTATTCACATGCATGTTGTTGGCTTCACAGCAACTACTTATAATTATAAAATAAAAGAAAGAAAATTTTAAAAATCTCAGTTTACTTCATAATGCCTTTCATCTATCTTTTAGCCAAATTTCATGGTTTACAAAAATTACTACAGGGAGACATATCAAGATGCTATAATACAAGAAAAGGCCAGGATTGTATGCAATTAATTCCTTGCCTGCCTTCCTCAGTTTTCAAATTTTCCAAGCCCTCTGCTTTCTAGACTTGACTTAATAACCCTAAATATTTCAGGGTTGTCAACACTTCACTGAGGATTTATCTTGTCCATCTTGAAGATCACGAAATTCCTTAAGGGTTACAGAAGTGCCATGCCAACAGTCTTTCTGCTACTACCCTGTTCTGGCAAAAGAGCCTTTGCAGTCTGACAGCAAGCAGTTTTACCATTTTGGGCAGCACATGTTGCCAACACTGAAGCCATTGAAAAGGCAAATTAAACTGAAAACCTCTAGGAACCAAGTAATGATTAATATCCAAAAGCTTTTGTAAAAGTTTAAAAGTTTATCGAAGAAAACGCCATATGTGAAAGCAATGTATTTACTTAAGACAGATCTGTCTTATCAGCACATTCTGATAGGGATTGCTGCTTTTTCTAAAAAAAGTGGAGCAATAAAATACCAGTGAAAATGTCAAGCAATAAAGTATCATTCCTATTGACAATGTTCTATTTGCATATCTCTGGAAAGTTAAGTTGTTATTTCTTCAAAGATAGGAATGAAAAAATACTATAAAAAGATCCCTGCAGCAAGAAAACCTTATCTTTTTCCCTCAACACTTTGTACGTCTCTACTATTGCTTTCAGTTTGAAATTATCAAAAAGCCTGGAGTCATGAGACAAAATTCTTTGGCCTTCATTACCAAACCAAACTGGGAATTGGAGATCAATCCCATTTTGAGGATCTGTTGCTCTAAGCAGACAATATAGACATAGACAAGGAACAAAGGAGAGATTATTATTGAAAAGTTAAGGGGAAAGTCTATCTAAATATTTTTAGGCCCTAAACATAATGAAAGTCACCCTTTTTGTGTTTGTAAATGTATGTACCTGTCTATAAAAGTTGTGGAAGCCAAAGTGTCTGGCAGAACCAGTAGTGGCGTCCTGATTTTTGCAGTGGCACTCAGCCTGAGTCATTTCATTGTCTTGCTGGGTTTTGACATCCTTATCCAAAACCATACATTTTATATTTATATGACAATAATATGATTAAGTCCCACCTGGACTTGTTCAGCAGATCTTGCCTCTTTTCCTGTGCCCCAGCCCCAGTCAGGGTTGCAGCTCCATAACAACTCAGTTCCTTCTTTTACAAAAAGGCTGAAAACTCTGTGGGTTTACTGATCTCCTGAAAATTTGTGTCTAGTTGTGCTTTTGAGACATACTGAAAATCTAGTCTTTCACACATAGGACATAGGATACTGCCCTATCAGATGAGGGATTTTAGGAGAGATGTATATCCACACAGGAACTAGGTGACTGGAAGAAACTTGTGGGGCCTAAAGAGGAATGATGAAGGAGGCAAGCCAGGAATATGATAATTCATGGGCATTTCATTTGCACTTAGAACTGGTTGTAAGCTTTCTCCACCCTGAAAGCCAGGGATGGGAAAGTAATTCAGCATGTTGAGTTACGAAATATTCTGCAAACTAATTCAAATTATATTTGAAATGTTCATTTTCCAAGGGAGGAATGAAAGAGGTTTTTATTTAATAAGCCTCTCAAAGAAGGAAAATTATCTGAACTGATGGCTTTGCAGTTGTGTTTATCTGGTAACACTAACTTCAGGTCTCCTCTAACCTGCATAATAGCATCTCCTGTAGCCTCAAGAAATGAAACCTGCTAGTCTGGTTTTTGAAGGTCAAATTGAAGGATTTTGTGCATTGCTTTAATATGGGCCTTTGATATTTCAGGCATTTGGGGAATGATGCTCAGAGGTCTTCCAGCAAAGTTTGCACACCTTGGGAATGGTTAGTGATACAAAAATAATGCTAATGAGATTTATATGTATGCTCTAGATATCAAAATCCAGAGGTACTGTGTACAAAACCGTCGAGGAACAAAATGCTAGTGTGACAGAGGCAGAATTTAGATGCCTACACCTTATTGCAGTTGCAGTACAGCCCTCAAAACAACAGCGTAAATTCATTTGAAACAACACCACGAGTGGGTGCACGCAGCATATGCAGCCATGCACAGGCTTCCAGGAGCAGCAAACCCCTGGTGGAACCCTCCAATGCCAGAGAAGGTAGGTAGGGGCTGTGCAGGAATGTGGTGGTCTCACAGAGGGAAGGCAGGTGGTAACACTCTGGCACTATTCATAGCAACATGCAGGCTGCAGCTGCTCTTCTGAATGACTTTCAAGATGAGCCATAAAGGAGGAGGAATTGCCATCAGTTTCCTACCTATTGGAACTGCCTTTCCTTGCCTGTGCCAAAAGGGGACCAGTTCATCCTTTGAACTCATGGTTTCCCACTCAGACCCAGAAAACTAGAAGCCAGACCTTGATCGTTCATTTTGATCACTGCAATCTCTTCCAGGATCAAACCTGACACACCAAAAGGGTGAGATCAGACCTACCTGCAACTGTCCAAGTATCCACTTTGGCAGTATTTATGCATATACTTCCAAGAAAGCATCCAGCCAGGTCCTTCCCAGCACTGACTGGAAGCATTTCTACCTCACTAGGTAGCAAAATGAAGTAACAATCCATGGTAAGAAACACGCTCTTTCTTTGGGCTGGGCACCTAACTGTCTCCCAAACTCTGTCATCAGCATGATGCAGAAAGAGAAGTGCCAAAATGTGGGGTATATTGAATCTGGAGACTGGAGCGAAAGCCATATATTAACCAAATTAATAGAACCAAATTAATAAAACACCCTTCATGCTCAAGATCCTGAGTAGATGAAAGGGTCTCAAAATCAGTTCTGGTTTAAGGTGATATAGCTCCTAAGAGAAGTTGAAGTGCAGAAATATTCTTGAACTTGTGTTTTAATTGGTGGCTGTCAGAGGTCAGTGTCTACAGATCACCTTTCCAAGACACCCAAGAGAAGTGGCAGTCTGCAAAACCTTCCTTCCAGACACTGTCTATTCTTTCAATCTTGCAGTGCTTACTCTGAGATCATAAGGAAGTGGTCTCCAAACATGTTGCCAGTTTCTGCAGTCCTGATCCTGAGGTCACTAGCCGCCCTGATAGTTATGCAGCTTTACAGCGGACCCACAGCAAACAGTGAGATGTGACATGCCCCAGCCACAACAACTGCTTGTAAATTCTGAAATGTGTAGCTCCCAGGAAGCTCGGGGGCAACCTGTTGCTACCATCCCATAACAGGACTCTGCAGAAGAAGTAAGAGACTACAGCCAGATTTTAGAGAGCATAGATTCACTGGAAAATGAGATTTTTGCATAAGGCCACTGCAGGATGTCTGAAGAAGAGACATTGAAACATCCCAGGCCTCTCAAGTTTAAGAAGTATTCAGGAGATATTTTGCCATATAGATAAGACTAGAGCACAGAGGAGAACTCGATGGTGTTGCAATCCAGCCTTCATTTCTGCAGTCCATGCAGAAAAGCCATCACAGGGCCTGAAAGCTGTTTTGCTATGTTGCCAAATGGCCCTTTTTCCAGTAAAGTTAATTAGTTTGAATTAAGCATAATACAGACTTTGCTATCCTTCCCATTTGTTGGACGGGCTCCTTTTCCAGTTGTCTTATAAGTTTGTAAACTGAGTTGTGTTGTAAGGTTCACATAGTCAAAGAATCCTCTTCTCTTTAATGCAAGGCCTCTGTTACAGTAATATTCATGCCCTCAGAGAGTCTGCCAACAGATAAGTAAGGATGACACCATTGTATGATTCATGGGTGAACCTTTCCATAATCACCTTATAAAGCAAGAGGATTAAGGACAGGAACCCCGTGACTCCATCCAGTTCAGGTGTGCACTCCCAATATCCTTGTTTCCCAGGTTGCTAGGTGTTCTACCTACATACCACATCCATCCCACACTGCTGTCAGGAGCTTAAAAAATTATCAACAATTAAATGTTAATAGTGGCCTGAGCCAGGCAGAATGTCAGTAGCTATTATGCCCCCTTGACATACTTCTGCCAGTGCACATCTCTGTAAGTGTGCATGCCATTCTAGGGCGTGGGCTTGTGTTAAAGATGGTGTCAAGATGGAAGACTGATACTAAGAAAACTGAAACAAATAAGAAAACCAAAAAGTTTTGAGTCACCAGCTAACACAGTCATGCAGAAATCTCCCTTATTCTGAGCTCTTAAGTAAAAAGAGAGTATTTCCTTCAAAAAAATTAAATTATTCATATTCATAGTCCTAATTATTCATAACACTCTTTTCCTAATTATTGCTGTACTATCAACAAGGCTTTTCTTTTAAATAAAGGATAGCATCCAAGCAGTTACAACTCTTTTAGGCTCAATACGAGAGATGCATAATAGGCCATGTACAAATGTACAAATAGGCCAGTAAAATGTACAGTTTGACAAAAGGGAAAGAGTGGCATAATTAATTATAAAATTACAGTATAGACACCCTTACCTAACCACCCAGAGCATGTCCTCATGCTTAGCCCTTTCTTTTGGCTCTCTCTCAACAGCTTATGGGTTTGAGGGTAGCATTCTCAGGCACCTGGTTGTTCCCACACACTGCAGGAAGCTTGCCTACACAAATACCTCTCCATCCACAATATCACTGTGGGAATCAGATGGCTTTGGCACCAAACCCATTGGTATCACAATTTCATACTGGATCTAGCCCAAAATTCTCAGATGCAGTAAAAGAACTCAGCACAGTTAAAGCCAGATGAGTTGAGCTGATTAGCACTACCTATAGAACTGATCCTAATAGTACAATATTTCATCTAGAGGTTTTGGATGACATAGTCTTTCCACTGAATTCAATAGACCTTGTATCTCTAATTCTGTGAAAAAAACATTTCCAGGTGTATTTATAGCAAGGCTTTTCCTCTCTATTATTTAACACTACTACTATTTAAAATTCACTCAATGACTGTGATCTTTATGTTTTATGCAGTGATAAGTATAATCCACACTTGCCAAATCAATTCTGGCTTTACTGTAATGTCTCCCAGGAGTCATGGCTAGCACAGGGGTCTGTCACCCTCTCTATGTTACCAAAACAAGAAAAAAATCAAAGTATTCTCACTTTTCCAACATGATGAAGTAATTTAGCAGCACAAAAAAAACCCAAAAAAACCCCCAAAACAACAAAAAAAAGTATTTGGGGAGAAATAATGAGACAAATAAAATTCTCTGTAGATAGGCGTCTTCTTTAGTGGGAGGTTCAATTTTTCTTCTGTCAGTATAAAATGATCACACTGCATCTAGTCATGCACTTGGCCTTATGTGTGTGCTACTTTAAGAAGTGAAAGTCATTGTTTCTGCTGAAACATTTGTCTTCCACGGCAGCAGGGGAAGTTCCCAGACTTGTGTTGATGACTCTGCTGCTCTGACCGATGGCTTTCTGGGACACCAGGGACTCACACTTCTCTGGAGTTTTCATTTTATTGCTCTTTGAGACTTACATCATAGGAATAGGACAGGAATGACCTTTAGAGACATGTGGTATGCCTAGCAGTATCTTTCACTCTAGATAAGGAGTTACTGCCATCCATTCTAGCAGTTGCAATTATAGTGCTCAGGAGTTTTGCCTTAGGGTTAGGCGTGCTGGGTTGAAAATTCTTGACTGTCTTACCTGAAGAAAACTGACAAAGCACTCCATAAGCTCATTCATTGCTTTTCTCTTTTCTTTTCTTTTTTTTCTTTTTTTTTTTTTTTTTTCAGGAAAATTAGTCAGTCTATAAGCTTCTGCTTGTGTAAACAGATATGTGTTGTATTGAAGGAAGTTCAAGTGAGCACTTCCAAACTATGCTCCACTCTATAACACAGGGCTCCCCAGAGCTGTGATTTAGCTGTGTGGTAAGTGAATAGTGGAGAAGAGAGAAGGGAAAATACCAAAAGAGTTCACAATAAAGGGAAAGATGAGAAATCTGAACTACCTGGGGTTAACAATGTCGGTAAAACATGTAGATTTAGATGACTGAGTCACAGTGATTTTTTCTTCCTTGTATCACTGTACACTCTCCATTTACCTCTGAAGTACATCCCTTCTCTCTGTGATTCCAGCTGACCTAGACGAGGAGAGAGACAAGGCCAGGGCCAGCCAGCTTCCTGTCAGATTAGGGAGTGTATCACTCAGGGACATCGTTGTGCAGTGTAAAGGAGCAAACGGGTGCAGTCTGTGGATTTACATCCACAACTGTACCAGTCTGTCTCATCACACGTGCTTCATTGTACCTAAAGTAGGAAAGGGCAAGGCTTGGATGCCAGGATATGCTGAGCAACTTAAGCTCACACAGTTCAGGCTATGAAAGATGTAAAGATGATTTTTTGCTGTTTCTGCAAATGAACATTTCCATCTTCCTTGCTTTCTGCTAAGACAGGAAACAACAAATTTTCCCTGCTAAGACTGGAAACACAGATTGTCTATCTAAAAGCAGCACATTTCAGAACCAGAAGTTCATTATTACAGCTGTCTACTCTGCACTGCATTTTATCAAGCAGCCTGAAAACACTGGACAGGATAATTGTCAGAGGTGTAACAAGAAGATATGTAATAACATGTAAATATTTCTGCATGTTAGAAATTATGTCATAACAAAATTGACTTGGTTTTTCCACAAAGTTCTGCACCTGAGATCACTTTGGTGTATAATCTATCAACATTCTCTTTTTTTTCAATTTTGTTATAGAAATGCTTTTACATGGCATGTATAATCCAGCAATACTGTGAGGGCTGGATTTCCAGAACACCTGAGTATATTATTCTCCACTGAGAACATGTGCAGGTGAAAAAAACATTTTGCATTCCAGTGAAGACTTCTTTGCACTCAATCAAACAATGAGATAATTAGCAAAAGTTAACATCAGCATGGTTTTAACAACAAAGACTATGTAGAACTTAGGATGGGTAGAGCCCTTTGAACAGAATTGGAAAGCATGTCTGCATTGTGCAAGGGTGTGCAAAGCAAGAACCTGAGCTAGCACATACCCAAACTGGTCTGTCTGCATGGCAGAGCAGAGTGCCAGGTTACCCGCTTGTGTCTTGGGAGCAGGAGAGCAGCAGCAGTGTGATACCACACCCAAGTAATGAGCTTGGCATAACTGTGCTGACAGGGCTGCCCTCCTCCAGATTCCGGGGCCCCAGCAGCCCAGGCATGCATGCAATGTGCTGTGTTACACTGCAGGGGTAGGCTCAGAGTTACAGGGATCTTTGGATCAAGTGCAAAATGAAGGATTCAAGAGAGCGACGAAAAGCAACCCCTCAAGTACTGGAAGAACAAGATGAAGAAGATTAGAGATTACTTTGAACAAGGAAGGCCAGTGATAGAAAGCTAATAAAAGTCTGGGGAGAGAAGATAGTAAAAGATGGGGGCATAAGTCAATTCTTCAAGATGCCCGTATAAAACACATGCACTGTCATAGCCATGCCACTAAGTAATACATGGCATTGTGCTGGTTCACTGCATCCAGATGAGCTTCATCCCCAAGGATATATTAAATTAAATCATCAATGACCCAGCATATTTGGCTGGGTCAAAATATGAGATATCACATTTGAGTTAAATCAGCATGAGAACCTGGACTTTATTCCATTCTCTATAGCTCATTCTGAAATAAGTATTTGCAATGCTATCTCTGAATCAGCTTTCAAAATGTCTCAGGAAAGATTTAAATCTCTAAAAATGTTTCAGAAGTTAAGTGGTCTTGGAACTCCTAATTCTTCCTGGTGTCATGCTAAACATTGTTTTTATGAACAATATCTTATATAAACTTTCTGTAAAATACTGTGGCAGAAGAACATCTTGCTGGCTGATGTGGTTTTGCAAGCAGGTTAAAACTATATTTAGATTATGAAGTATATGTTATGCAAATGATTGACAATCCACCAAATGAATCCTTTATCAAAAATATCTTGCTAGTCACTGCAAACACTGCTAACGCTACCACCTCTGGGATAAAACTATGAGGAGCACAAGCTGGTAAGTCCACAGCAAAGGAGAAGGAAAAATCTCCTCACCATGGGTGCTGGAAATCAAATAGCAATTTGTTCTGTGTAAAGCAGTTAAAAACATTAGTTGAGACAGAAACTTCATAACTTAATAGCTACGGTCTTTGAAGTATTTATCCTATTTTAAAATCAGCTCCTTTTATGTACCACAAAAAGTGTGAATACACCTTGAAAGTCCAATTTTTTTTTTTGTGTATAGGAACAAACATCCCTATGGATGTAACAGTCCTTGCAGATTAGAGAAGTTACAAGGTCATATCCTCATTATTTTTTCTCTGCCAGTCACTTAGAGGAATCAGGAACATCTAGGATCTCAGCACACCTCAGATTCCTTGTCACCAGCTCAGCAAATGAAGTGCCAGCAGAGAGCTGATGAATCCATATATCAAAGGTTATGTTTTTCTTGACTGAGGAAGGGTTGCTTTCAATAAACTCCCCCAACCACCCTTCCCACCAGCGTCTTCTGCTAAAAAATATATTTTAAAAAGGGAAGAAAGAATTGAAAGGTCATCTTTCTGCCTGCATTGCTTCATATTTGTCACTTCTTACGCTACTTCCTCTTGACATCTATTTATAACTTCCTTGTATGAGCTGTCATACCACAAATTTAAATGACCCAGTTAACATGGATACAATTGCTTCAAAGATTGCTCTAGTAACCATCTTGGATTTCTAGGTCATTAATTTAGATCCTATTTTTGCCTTTGCCTTTGTCCTGCTTAGGAAAATGACCAGACTGCTTCCAGAAGATTGCATAAAACACATCGATGACTGTAACCTGGCATCTGCATAACTTACACTGTGTAAAGGAAGTTTTTTGTCTTCTGCCTTACTTCCCTAAATGCGGATTCTCTGCCTTCTCACTTAAAATGCATGACATATGGAAGATGTTGAGAAGAAGACAGAAGCAATCAAAGGTAGCTGCAATGAAAGCAGAGGAATTCTTTTCACATGCCGTGGCCAGTGTAAATTATTGCTAAATCAGGAAAATCCATGCCCCTACAGTGAAGGAAAAGTTTCAGCAGAACAGTCTTCTGTTGACTGATTCGAGAGGTACTTAGAAGGTTTCCATCATCAAGTCTCAATGCCACCTCCCCCTTTGAGAGACCCAGTAGAAAAGCTTGCGTGATGTGCATACATACTATCAAAATGTGTGCTGATAGCTGTGCTCAGGACATTATGTCACAGTGTGTCATGGTGCTAACCTGTGACAAAGTAAAAGGAGTCATGTCCAAGCTACTCCCAGAATACAAAAAGGTGATAGGACTTATGTCATTACGTTATTACCTTTATCATTTGTTTAAAACTAAGTTTACTGCATCTTCTACAGGGTAGTAGCAGCTACAGGCAGTTGAGATGATTGAGATACCCAACTCATTACACTGTTTCTACTACAGACGCAGGACAGCCCCAAGATTTGCACCATGTTGCCTAAGAGCATTTTCCAAACTCTTCTTGAGCTCTGGCAGGTTTGGTGTCATGTCCACTTCCCTGGGAAGCATCTTCCACAGCACCACCATCCTTTGAGTGGAGAACCTAATCAAGAGGCTTGACCAAACACCTCAACATAGTGACAAGAGATTTTAGACCTTAGAAACTGTTCCTGTTTCTGTATGGTAAGATTCAGCACAGCTCAAAGAAGATGTTGGTCAGCAGTGCTTTGGTGAGCTACCCCAAGACAAACAGAAACTCATCACAAGCATTCCAGGAAAGTGGGTGTGAGCAGTGTCTGCTTCTGTTTTGGTGGTTCTTGCTGTGTGACAAGTTGCCACATGGGGCTATGATGCAGTTGATGTCAAAGGCCCTGTGTGTGTGTCCCTGGCAGAACAGGCAGCTTGGGAGGCAGACTGGACAGCACCAACAACACTGTCCTTCAGATAATCACATACCATCCTGTATTGCAGACAGCTGTACTGGACATGTTCTGCTGCACGGGTACTTTGTCTTTCATCCAGAACACATTCTCTCCATCACTGAGATTGTGAGCTACACTTTTGCTCTGATGAGAATATTGCCAGGTGGTATTTGTTATTATTATTATTTGAATTTGCTGTCATTGTTTCTAAAGAGGCACCTCCTGTCTCTAAACTGAGTTTAGGGAAACAATAAAGACCTTGAAATTTTATTAATAAGTACTTCAAAAACAAGTAATTTCACAACTTCATGAAATAGGAGAATTAAATTCTAAACATAGTAGTGCAACTAAAACAGCTGTCTGTATCTGACAGCCTGATTGGTGACTGACTTGCTTCTATGTGCCTACCAAGAACTCCTTCTATTTGTAGAAGCAAACATCAGCATTACACTTGAAGCATTCTGGAATACAACTTTTAAAGCTTTTTTCCATGTTCATGCCACAAACTCATTATGGTTGTATTACACTACAGACACAAACACACCCGTGCTCTCACCTTTTTTCAAGCACAGAAAGAGCCAAGGCATCTCCTCAAGGTGGCCCCACACTTTAAGGGCTGTCCTCAGCCTGGGACATGCACAGCAGAGCACGCAGCAGCCTCTTCTCCAAAGTTAGGAGCAGACTAAGAGCATTCCCAGAACACTGATCATGACATCTTCTTTCACCAACAAAAGTCATGTGCAACTAGATTTTCATCATAAAGAATCCACATGATCCTGGTCATTCCCAGCAGAGCAGATTTACAGTCACAGGAATTTCCAAGCACTGAAAATACAATATGCTTCTTTTATTCTATACCCATAATTTATCCAGATATTACATCACCCTTAGCAGACTTGAGCTTTTTGTGGCCATGCTGCCATATTCCCTGATTTTTGAAAACATTAATGTTTCTGTTTGAGACCTGAGATAAACTGCAGTTATACCACAGTGCATGCAATACACAGGGACTGTGAGTCTTTTCAAGCATTTCCAACACCATTTCTTTTGTATTTATGAATTGTCACAGACCTGCTCTTCACACAGTGTTGCAAGTTTCAGTGTTTCTTTTAACTTTTCCCTCAGATACAAAAACTGTCATACCTGTCCTTGTTATTCATTGTGTCTACCATGACTTGCCCATGCCTGCCACAAACTAAACCACTTTCACAAATAAAAAGGATGATGAGATTATTCCTCTGAATATTCTTTTGTAACTCTCACTATCATGCGGTGTTTGAAAGCACATGTTACAACACAGATTTTTACTTAATGTGTCCAGCAAAGGTGAACAGAGACATTTATTTTCTGGTGCTGTTCCATGCCTATTCCCAGCATTTGAGCCTCTGCAAAGTCAGTGTAGCAGCAGCAGAACTGTGTAAAACTTCAAAATGAAATTTCTTAGGGCAGGTTTTATGCCAATTTAAGTTAAAAAAATACACTTTCAAACTTTACAGCATCAAGACAAATTCTAAGGGGGTTCTTTTTCTAGAATATCAAAATAATTTTTGGATAATATTTTCCATCATTAAAGCACAAGCCATACAGAGTTAAGAGTCATCAGATTTTGATCACAGAGAATCAGGGAACTTGACTCAAACTGAGGTCTGGAAGGAATGATTCATAACTGTGATGAATGAAGCATAACACCTATTTATATAAATATAAATACACAATATCAACATAAAAATATGTATTAAGATATAATCCACAGAGTGTTTACAACCAAAACAGACAGGAGTCCCTTCAGGCACCAGCCTCACACTTTGTGAACCCTTGCTTTCATATGGCATTGTTTTGGAAACTGTTGAGGTAAATATCTTGAGATCAAATAACTCTGGTGCACCAAAACAAGAGGCTGGGAGACCATGGCCCTTAGTTAATGAAGAAATTTTAGAATTCTATAAATGCACTCACCAGGCCTGATTCTGCTCTCAGATATATTACTGTTGAAAGCACATATTATAAATTCAGGACTAAAAGAATGGTAACAGCTATGGTCAATCTTGTTCTATTTAAGCAAAATGCATTAACAGGTATTTTAATAGGTCATGAAGTACATATATTTGATAATGATAACATTCCAATCATAGGGACAGCTCAAGCCAAGTAGATTTCAGTGATAAATCTGTACTTTATGGGCCTATGTAGAAGTTTGTTTACACAAACTATTTCTATAGTTCATCCGTGTGTTGCTTAAGCAGAGCTCCACATCTATTAGCAGCTGCCACAGCCTTATTAATGTGAGCATGTTTTTTACTTTATTGCTTTCCTCATTCTGCCAAACCAGACTTGCTTTAAACCAATGTAGCATAATGAGTTAATATATTTCATAGACTCATCAAATAAAATAAAGAAATATTTCCTTGAGAAGAATAAAAGTTAGTATTTTTCAAAGAATTAACTGTAAGATGGAAGAAATATTTGTAAGGTGACCTGCATGACAGAGTTACGATATTTATGAAAAAAATATTTGGAAATTATTCTACAAGATAATGTTAATTACCCTCAAGAGATGGGTATTGTGGGTGGGAGAACTACCTGCAGTTGTTTGGAGTATTCATGTATAATATTTACCTTAGCTATGCCTAAATGTTTATAATAAATAGTTTTTCCTTTTTTATATTGGAATTCTTCTCTTTAGTAGAAAAAGATTTTTCACCAAATATCAATCCATTTCTCTACTCAACAGCACACACTGAATTTCATAGTGGCAAAAAACAGAGAACATCTGACTCATTTATACAGACTGGAGCAGACATGAAGTATAAGTCAATTGCTAACTACAAATATACCCAAGTAGAATCTTTATAACTATCTAATGAATTTCAGAACTACACAATTCTTTATGAAATATAATAAAATAAATATCTCATAATGCAAAATAGATTAAGTTGGCTATGGAAATGTAACAATCTAGGGTCATTAAATCACAGCTTCTGACACCAGCAAATTTCTCCAACATCCATAGGACTAAAACATATGCTTCAGCTGAACAGCAAGAAAAAATGATTCACACTGAGAGAACCCTGCTGGAGATGTTTCAGTATAAAACCAACCAGCTTGGAGCACTACTGCTTACCGCATGCAAGCTAAATGCATGCAAATATTTCCAGGGAAGAACGCTGCACCTATTTGATTAAATCATGGGGTTTTACTGATATGCTTAAATGTTTAAATGGGTTTTTAAGCATTATACTGATTTATTCTAGTCTATTTTTAAAGTATAACATAGCCCCAGCATTATGATGATGTTCAATACAGTTTTAGACTTTTTAAACATACATGAAGCAGAATGAGTTCGCAGTTATATAAATCAATTTTAAGGTCTAAAAAACCCAAAAAACCCCGAAACATCAAAGAAAAAATGACAAACCAATGCAACATTTAAAACCAAACAAAATAAACCCCTAGTAAACAAACGAACAAAAAGACACACTAAAACCTACTGCGTAGAGCTAAAGCAACAGGAGCTTGAAATATGTTCAAATATGATCAATGTCAGCCAACAGCTTAACAGGCTTCACTTACTAGTACAGCTGCAGAAACTATCAAGGTGCATATAAAAATAAAATATCATCACAGATTTGGCATGAGTTTTTTGTTTGATAATTTGGCTGTTATGCCTTTCCGAAAAAGTAACCTTTTTAAAACTAGTCACTCTGGTTAATTCTCACAGAAATCATTGTTTACAAAAAGGGAGGATTCAATTAAAATAATTGTGAAATATGGGCTGCTCATTTACACCAATAAAAGTTAAAAATCTTTGAAAGACAAAGAAGCAATTGAGATCACCTTTGCTTAGATTGAAATAAAAGTGAAAGCCAAGTCATGGATCAAACTCCTGATATTTTCTAACTCCTATTAAAAACTGAAATATTTTTCTAAACCCAGGATTGGTGCAGATTTATGAAATGTTTGGAAGAAAAAAAAATCATTTAATGAGCATCTCCTTTATTTTGTCTTATAAATAAATCAAAGCAAGACTATCCACATCTGTGCTGGCCTTATACTTTGTACTGCTGTTCTTGTAATTGAACTCTGATTTGTAGAATTTTTCTCGTGCTGCAGACACTCAGGATGTCATCAGGCTTTTAAGAGGCATTTGCAATGATCCATTACAGCACAGACACTCTGAAAGAGACAACACATACAACAATAACTCCAAGGCCTTAATACTCTGCCTTTTTTCTCCTTGTTTACATGTGTGTGCAGAATGGCCACTTCAGAATAGATTTTTTTTTTTTTTTTTAATTCTTTTGGACCAGAGGAGACACACAGAGACAGATTTGAAATGCCCTTCTGGTTTGACAACACCATATTAATTAATACTATCAAAATGAGCAACACTTTGAACACATGCACATGCTGATTTAATCTAGATTGTATTTCCCTAGTTTTCTTGAGGAAAAACAATATAGATAATGTCAAAATAAGACTACAAAGTATGCCCTGCTTGTACTTTTTCTATTAGTTAAACAAAAAAAGCAAAGACTTTGAAGTAGATTTCTGCTTCACAATAGAGATTAAATGCTTTCTGATGCCTGGTTTGGGGGATATAGGTTTTGTACCTATCATAGCAATGCAGTAAACTTCTTCTTCCAGATCAAATTTCCCAATTTAACTAATAGTTTATATTAATTATAATAGTACTTGGACATGTTGACTATAAATCCATGCATGCAAACCAGATCCCTTTGTGGAAGAAGGGAAATGGCTGTAGATTTTAAATAGACCGCCTGCCCAAAATGTATCACATATGGACTTCAGTCTAGGTTTGGTTTCTGAAACCAGCAGGGTAAAAAGTTTGTGTGAGGAGCAGCCTACTTGTTATGTTAACATTTGGAAGTCAAGTAGACTCTCAAAAACACTTAAGCTTGGGCTTTAATAAATCTTTTGCTTTACTCTGAATATGGATTTTTTTTTCTCCATTAGCATTGCAGAAGGTGATTTTATGTCCACCTAAAGGTTCGGGCTTTGTTTTGCCGCTTCTAACAAAAATCAATTTGTCCTGACTCACCAGATTCCCTTTTAAATCTAAATTGTAACTAAAATAACAGAAATACTTAGGAAAAACCCTTCTGTTTCCCTTGAAGAAACACATCAAGCCAAACCGTGAAGCTGTGCAGCAAGTACAGAATTTTTTTTTCCATTGGTAGGTAGCACTGTCTGTATGAACTACAGCAAATCTAGAGATGCTGCAGCTCCCACAGTGCAGAGCAGCAGAGCAGACTGTTCTTTATTTCTGCTTCACATCTTCTGGATTAGGCAAGGCTCCAAGCTTTCTTCGATCAGTATGCTGTGGTTTGGGCCGTACCCCAGATGACTAACATCTTGGTGGAACTATTTTCAGTCAAGGGATTATTTGTGTACTTCTTCTTGAATACTGATCCTACCACATCCACTTTGTGTCACAGCCCTAAACAACAAGAGGGGAAGTGCTGCCAGCATTTCTCCTGTGATCTTTTTGTGAGCACCCCCATCCAAACTGCTGCCCACTCACTCTTCCTGGCACTGCAAGACTGCTGTGGGAATTGTACAGCCATTGGAACGGCACCTCCACACACAGACCAAACACAGCTTCTGTTTCCTCATGCCTTGTTTCCAACATCATCCCATTTGGTTGTTATTTTTCTGGAAAGAACCCCTTTGGCTGTTAAAGCACTTTAAAAGTACATAAAAATTAAAGTCTCTGTTAATAAGGTAGTTGTGAATTGAGCCAGCAGGGTTACTAGTGTCAGACTGACACATGGGAAACAGGAGTACTCTGCCTCCTTACATTTTAGAAAGAAAAGTAGTCGTTTGCCAGATCCTGAACTATTAGTATATATATTATTGTCGATTTAACACTGAACAGCAAATGACTGTAGACACACTATGGTCCTCAGAGTTTCCTACTTCTAATTGATGTGAGTCCTTACTCAATGTGCTTCTGAATCTGATTTTGATTAACCCTGTCCATTGCAGAGGGGAACAAGGGCCACTTTCATCTCTGGACTCCACTGCAGAGATTATATGCCTTAGCTATGCAAGCCTCGGCACTGCCAACTCTTGAATTCCCATTTGGATGTAAGCCCTAATTTGCTGTACAGCTCCTCAAGCCTAGAGTAGTATGTTGGTAATGCATTCTGAAACAACTGAATAAATTGCTGTGTCTGATAAATACATTAAAAATCTCTCCTTGGAAGAACAGCCCAAATTCTCACACACAGGGGGAACTCTGGCGCATTTTCCCTGTTCGGTATTCAGGGCCATACATAGAATTTTCCCTGAACTTCAAGAAGACAACTGGACTTAAAGAAGTTACCTGTCCTCCTGTTAATAGTAGGAAACTGCACACAATGTCCTTGTTTATATGGACAAGGCATAGGCAAAGCCACAAGCCTTGATCTAGAGCTGTGGGTGCTATCCTACACAAGGTATTAAGAGCATCATGACCCTGACACATATTGCTCTCCTTGGCTGAGGCAATTCTCAAAAAGCTTGCTGACTCTTTGGTTATGGTTTTCATCTTTATCTATCTATCTATCTATCTCTCTATTCAATGCAAAGCCTTGGAGCCTAACTGAGGGTGACCATACGAACAGGCAGCAGAGCATGGTGGTCTACATTTCCTCATCTAACTGTGGACCAGCTAGGACACCTAAACTAGCACACTAACCACTCTCCATCCTCTGCAGAGCCAATGGAGCCTTCTGAGGGCACCTGGAGGGAATCAGCCAGATCCCAAGTGTGCTGAATTACCTTCCAGATATGCTCATACTCTCCAATTAGACATGAGGACAACATTGAGTAAGCTCCTAGTTTAGATGGCTCAGATAAGTGCCATGGCTTAGATGGGATGTATCTGGGCTCATGTGCCCCTGTGTCAGCTTCAGGAGAAGCTGACAACACACTCAACTCTAATGTGGAAGTGCACAATGCTATTTGTCATTTGTAAATTGGCACCCTGACATCTCCTTCTTCTCTGCAGCTCTGCACTGAAGGACTTGGTTGTGATTTACCCCACTGCAACAGCTGCCAAGTCTACATCCAGATCACCTTAATTAAGAGCAATTGTGTTAGATAAGGACAAGTAAAGACACATCATAAAACAAATCAGACAGAAAGAATAACCTTAAATATGCCTTAGGTTAAAATTATGCTGAAAATTGCTAAGAAGGCTACATATTGTGTATTTCGTTTTTAATGTGCCTTTAATATGATGACAAAATTTTAGTTTGTAGTTCCTTGCCTGAGAAAATTCACCTTTTTCCTTTTGTCTGTCTGCTAACCCAAATGCTTGTAGACATTCGTCCTTGGTAAGCTCCTTCACCCCTAGCTACTTGAAATTGCATTTAACTTAACATTACTTCTGTGTTTCACACTGGCTAGCATTCAAAAACAATTGTAAGGGTTTAGGAACATTTCCTCTAGCCAAACCAGTGCTGTTGCATGAATAGCTGATTGTTCTCTTTTTCCTCCCCTAAAAGTTGTTTGCACAACATAAACAAGATTTTCTGAGGGACTGCCATGAAAAAAAGTCAGTTTGGCTCTGTACTGATTGTGTTGGAAAATGATTCTCTGACCTGCCTTGTGTGAGGTATGTGAGCTAAATCTCCCAGGATAAAGTAGTTACGTATGTACACAAAGAGAATTCAGGCATTACATGCACAGTGCATTTCTCACATAGATAATCAGGAGCAGCTCTAGACAAGGATGAGAGCAGTCACCTAGGGCAGTTTTCTGCAGGATTGAAAAAGCAGCCACAGACCCACCATGCATTGGAAAGGCAAGGCTATTGGTGCTGCTTCCACCACCAACTCAAAGTCAAGATTTATGAGAAACACAGAGGTTTTCTGACAGCAAGGACACCTTTGTTTCTTGCCTCCACCTCGAGCAGCAGCAGTAGCAAAACCAGGATTGCTTTTTCTTCACCCCCCTGTGATGGCTTTATCCACTCCCTGATGATAGTGGGAGAAACCCAGCAATGATTTGCAGTCCTTTGTGTGGCAGATCCCCTCGTTCCCACACAACTGAGAGGTCAAGGCAGGTCTGGTTGCCCAATTGTCTTTTTGTCTGAAGAATCTCTGTGTCAAAAAAAGCCTAAGAACCCAAAGGGGAGAGGGAGGTGACCCAGAAGGGCCTCAGAACACTGGCATTTCAGAGGTGTGATCAAGGAAATGTCTAATTGCAGAAAATCTTAGACTAAGGCAGAAGTCCTGATCCAGGAGCTGGAGACAAAAAGACATGGAAGTCCTTTGAGAAACATATGGTATGAAATGGACTTCTGCTTCTATGGACTTATGTTTCTCCAGAACCCTCAGAGAGTTTATCTTGCACATGACTTCCACTGCACAACATTAGTCTAAATGTTATTATTGTCTGCATCCATGCAGGTGCACTCACCTTAGAACGGTAGTAGACTGTCTGACTAAGAACAATTATGATACAGATCCTGGATTTTAGAAATTATACAAAGTTCTATACTCAGCAGACAATTAAAATTTGAATATATGCAGAAGCAAGCTGTTCCTAGACCTGCAATTAAACAGCTAACTGCATTAGGAGACTGTTTTTGTGAACAAGTTTTTCTACTGAATCACATTCACTTTCATCAGCCTGTCATAACATACAGAGTTTCAGAAAACAGCATTGCATGGGCAAACTGGACAAAGCTTGTTGGTTTTCATGTAAGAAAAGAGTGAGCCTCTCTGGAAAAAGTTTGCATTCAGAAAGAATCACTTTTGTATCAAAATGGTTTATGTTTACCTAATGAAACACAGACATAAACATTGCATATGCAAATACGTCCTCCTTTTAGTGTCCGAATTGCAAGTTTTACATGCATGTGGACTATATAAGTGTATGTCTAGAAGTTAAACATAGATACCTCTAGATACAGGAGCCTAGGTCCCAAGTAGCATATCAACTGTCCTGTTTTTTTCTGTGGGTTAGACTCATCTCACCAAATATTATCCATGTACAAAGGTACACAGACAGGATAAACTACTGTCGTAGTTAATTAGAAACAGACTTCTCGAGAACAGCACATCCTACCCACCCTGTCTAAAAGGAATAGTCCTTCTCTACCACAAACTACTGAGATAACATCTAATTTTGGACATGATTAGATGATTAATTTGCTGGTGACCAAGAGGAATCCCAGTCTACATATGCAATTGGTAGAACAAGGGGCTATTTTTCTGATGTCATCATTAAAAAAAAACCAATAAAACACTGTTTAGAAATACAAAACAGCAGAAGAAACATGAAGTGACATTGTTGGATTTATGATATGCTAATTTCGCAAAGTATTGAAGGTTTTAGAATCCATCAACGAACAATCTTCTTTTGCTGCTCAAGCACTTCATGTTATCTTCCTGTTTGTTTCTCCATAATCTCTCAATGTTATAGATCAAAACTTCAATTCTCTGCAGCTGATGTCAATTTAGACACATAGTGATATGCATTTTTATTCCTTTCCAGATCATGGAATTTTAGAAGAGTTTGCAAAAGACCTCTAGGTTGAAAGTTCAACCTTCAGCTAAATACCACCGATCCCACTAAATCATATCACACAGTGCCATGTTAATTTGTTTTTTGAACACTTCTAAGGACAGTGATTTCACTACTCCCCTGAGAATAAATTCGAAATCTCAGGACATTTTACCTTCTTTGACAACTTCTTCAAACTTTTTTTCTCTTTACTTGACAATAATTCTTGATTCTCTTTCCAGTATTTTTAAAATCATTTCCAGCAAAGTCTTTCACTTGCAAGTAGTCAATACCTAGTTAAGTACTTATCCACACTGTAGTGAAACTAGGGATGCAAGCTGAACTCTTTTGAAAATGTGTTTTTACAACTTCATTGATTACTGTTCATTTTTCTTCATCTAACTCAAAGACAATCCAAACATTCATGAAAGAATCCTGTCTCTCCAAATCTGTAAGACACTATCTTTACAGCAGAACAAATTAAGAATCAACTAGTCAGTTGATTCTTAATTTAAACCACTGGATGCTGATTTTGCCATCAAGAGTTAAAACTGTGATGAAACAAATATCTCTATAACCTGTGGGTAGTGCTCTGAAACTTTCAGCTTGAGGCTCGAAACATCCTTTTCTTTATGCCAGCTTGTAGCTTATTGTTGAGGTTTGAAAGCA
>VWYP01007290.1:7015-20277 GCA_013400435.1 Pycnonotus jocosus | reverse complement strand
TAAGTAGGGTTTTTTTCCTAAAAAATGACAGACACCAGGACCAGAGTTCTAAAGCTAAACTTTATCTCAAACCAAATCTGCTTTAAATTGAATTATTTCCTAGGTTTTATAATAAACATGTTGATAGAATAATTAATTTTTAAGGCCTAAGTGTGTACCACCAAAAAAGAGAAGGCATCTTTTTTCATCTCTGAGACTTTTCAGTACCTGATATTCTGCTATCCACTTAATTCACTGTGAATCACACAACAGAAGAAAGCTACAAATGAGTATAAGTAAATTATTTATTTTGAAAGGAGGAATGTATATGTCTAGTAAGTTTATGATGACAAAAGAAGATCTGCGTCTTATCTCACCAAAAGTTCAACCTCAGGAGACTGAAATGTTTGCCATCATGTTCTAAATCATACAAACACCAGTGAATGTGGATCTTAATTGCAGAGATTAACTGACCAGAAGTTTCCACTGCCATTAATGACCTCAACTGAAGAATATCAATCAAATGTTTTCTATGCTAGCAAACTGAAGATTTCACAAATCACAATCCGGAAAGATTTCAAGGAGAAGCAGCATTTACAAAACCAAACTGATCCCTCTCAAGAGAAATGCATTTAATATAAAGCCTTATTAGAAAGTATTTGAATGACAATATTAGCTTAAAAATTAACATTATTGCCACAAAATAACTGCAAAATGATCGGCTAGGGAATGATTCGGAAACAGAAGTGGGGGCAGGGGGGAATGAGCTAAGAAGTTAATGAGGAATTGGTTGATAAAACTGTGAAAGCAGACTGATTTTAGAGAAGAAACAATTAAAACAGAAAAGAAGTCTTTCAATTAATGTGCTATTGTAACAACTATTTGATCTGTATGCTAGCGCAGCTCCATGTGGACAGTTCTGCCATCCTCAGAAAGACTATGTGTGGACTTCTTTCTATCCTCAAAAATTGAGTACCTTTAGCAGACACTCAAAGCTCAACAACAAGACTTTATCTATAAAAAGTTAAGTCATATGAACAGCTTGATCATAGTTTTTATCACTGAGAATACCCAGCCTATTCCAATTACAGATTGATTAAATGGTGCTTTTTGTGTTCACTGGTTTGTATGATGATTGAAAGAGAAATTCCATTGACAATTTCTGTGTGAAAGCTACAACTGGTAAAGAATTTACTGCATTTCTTCCTTAACAATCAGTTCCACAGTCACATAATATTCTGTTTATGAAGAAATACTTTCTTTCTCCTAGACAAACCTAGCTAACTTTCAATCATTGGGTGGATTTACGTCTTTAACAATTTAAAGAGTTTTCCAATGTTGGGCGTTTTATCTCTGTTTTAATTTTTTTTCTTTTTTGCTATTGCCAAGTCTCTTAATATCTTACTCAAGAAACTGAAGTGTATTCAGCTTCCTGAATATTCTTGAATTAGCTGAACTTTCAGGATACATCTCTGACATTTTTCCTTTTCAATGTCTATTACCATTCTTTTCGGATGGCTATCACTGGAACTAGACACAGAACTCAATGGGTATTGCTGAAATGTAACATTATCTCCTTTACCAATGCCACTAGTAAAAGTTCAATCTTTGTGTGTGCATGCATTTTTAAAAGACTGTATCTGCTTTTCCACAGATTCCTACTAAGAGCTTATATGTAATTAACCCTATGTAATTTTCAGGGAAATATTCTCTGTGTATGATTTCCCACGCTGTTGTTTTCACCCAGCTCACTAACCAATCTGCTCTCAGAATTAGTGGCTAATACTTAGTGTTTAGGTTTTACTAGAAATACATTCACACTTCCTCTGATAAAATCTGCTTTCATTAAAATAATTCATAGAAACATAGAAGTTTTGAGGCAATAGTTCAGTCTCATGAAATTACATTCGAAACATGTTGTTTTGATTACTTCAGATTATCAGTTTTAAGATCTCTTCCTACTAGCTACCCCAGCTGATAGATGACAAATGTCTCACATATATTTACAAGATAAATCCTTTAAAAGTAAAAAACAAAACTTACTGGAATTAACAGAAAAAATTTCAACATATTTTGAAATGTAATTTACTGCTCATAAGTTACTAATGGATACTGTACAAAAATTTATAAAAGGTTTTATTAAATAAACAAGAGAAACTACTTTCACAAAAACCCATACATAATTTCCATTATATTCTACCTCACTTGCAAAATAGGACTTATCAGCCCTAAACAGAATTTTCTGAACTGGAAACTTTTCCAGGCTTCATCGTCTTCCAGTGAAACCATGAACCTTGAAAACCACTACGAGCTGAGAAAGGCAACTTCAGGCTGTTCCAATTCATTCCATGAAAAATGAAAACTACCCGACATACATCTCTAAACAAGCAACTTAGCAGTGCCATTTTAACTAAAACGTATTTATATAATATGAGGGCCCTGATAAGAGGAACAACTTAAAATTTCATTACTCAAACAATGAAATTACCTGCAATTCTAAACATCAAAAATCAAAAAGCAAATATTTTCAGAGTTTTGATCTATTGGATATTAAGTATCATTAATCATTACTGTGTAGCTTTAGTACAGAATCAGATTTGAACACTAATCATTGCAATTTAATTTTATTCTCTTAGATAGAATGCATATTTTATCTTTGTAAGGAAATGTGCCAAAATAAATCCTTGTCTACCCTACTTCACTTCCTTATTATCAAACAAAAACATTTTAGTTTAGTTTACTAAGTCTATTGTACTTCCCTTTAGTACTAGAATAATCAAAGAATTCTGGTCATTTGAATAAGATGCATATCTCATGCGAAAGTAACCCTTTAAACTGAGTTAAAGGTTAAAATTATCAGTGAATACTTGAGAAGAAAGGATTTAATCTTCATACAATAAAATACATAATATGTTTTTCATGGGAGAAGACAGGAAAGGAAATTGCCAGTGAAAGACACTTGTGGAACAAAGTCACCACAATGGAAGTATTTGCCCAACAACCTGTACATGACCCTAAACCATGAGAAATTTTCTATCAATTTCAAAAATGGCAAATTCCTGTCTTCCCTATCTGATATTAAGTTGAGCTGATAGAAATACTAAAACTTCCACTATCCCATCATTTCTATTCTGCCAGAAGTTACCCCACAGATCTGCTAACAGAACTGCACAACATTATTCTCTTTCCTCAGTCAGGATGAGCCAGGACCAGAGAAAATGTAAGAGAAAAGCTTTTCCAGTCTGACTGAAAGGTGTTAGGAAACATGTTTCAGGGAAAGCTTAATCATACAACCCAAGTGGAGCACAAGTGAGAAGTGAAATACTATGTGTTCTGGGACAAAAGAAGCAAATATATGGACCAAAGCTTCTGCCCTCTCATCCTAAGCTAAGAACATTGCAACTGCCTAGCAAAAGCCTCTAAAAAGACTGTCCCTTCTTGCTGCACTCACTGGACAGCTCTAAAACGAGCAAACCATTCAGAAAGCACTGAGCTACTGTGAATACTTACATTCTGTGCTTGCCAGTTAAATCAACCAATTTTTTTAATGTGTACTTTCATCTGACGCACAAAAATACTTTCAAGTTTCTTGCTTAGTAAAAAACTCTACCTTGGTAAAACTAAAATCAGTTGACAAAATTGTATTCCTCTATGTTCTAAACTAATTCTGAAAATTTTCCTAAACTGTAATATTGTACTGAGAATAAAAGTATCACATAAAAATCCTGAAGAAATATTCTCAAACATCATAATTGCATATTCATATGCTGAAGATGTCACAGTAATTGAATATATATGCATATACAGACCTGTAAACATACGAGCTTGAAACAACTCAGCAAGAGTTATTTCTTTTCCTAAGATGGAAATCCAGGTTATACTACTCCTTTGGCGAATTCAATTGTTTCACCACAATGTTGTTTGCATTCACTACACTATAAAGTAATATGATGCAACTAGATATGATTCAGGGAAATCTTTTGGTGAGTACATACTTTGGACCCCCAAAACAAATCCCATGCTCTATAGCATGCACACTGTTTTAAGAGGTAAATCTAGAAAGTGCAAGCAAAGCCTAAGACTGCAATTAAAGATTTTTAAATGATCTCCCAGATGAAAATACAACATCAGTAATTATTTTCAAGTAAACTTTTTCTAACTAGCCTTCAAATCTGGGAAGACAGGTGCAGTGTTGAAGCCTAGACTGAAACAGAAGTTTATACAAATATCTTGGTAGAAGCCCTGGTATTGCTATCTTACTGTTCTCAGCAGTTTTCAAAGCTGCAGATGGATCAATGTTTAACTGTATTTCTTACATATAAAATATTCCATACAGTGAAGGCGTTAGGACTATTAATATTTATTCAAAAGCCTTCTTCAGTGTTGTACTTTGGTGCTTTTAAACAAAACAAGCAGTTTCATTTAAAACAGTCTATGTAACAAGCTTTATCACTACTTCTTCAAATGTTTTACTCAAAAAAATCTACAAATTCTGCAAAACAGCAAGAAAATATAACTACATTTACACTAAACCACACAAGTCCAAATTCAGCTCTCACCTATGTTTTCATATGCACAGTATTCCTGATATTTAAAAACATTAAAGAAAAGTAAAATTATAGCTTAAGTTCTCTAGTTCACAACAATACTGTTCCAAGACTTAGCAGAGCTCATCAAACTCCAGGGTTGTATTCACTTCAAGTCTAATCATTTTAGGCTGAGCTGCTGTCAACCTGGAGTGAGCAGGCAATATGTAACCTGAAGCTTAGAGTCTACAAACCTAGGAGAAATGTCATACAATCCCACCTTCACAGCCAGTGGAGCTGCCCTTCACGGTGCACAGCCAAGCAGCCTGGAGATACCAAATCTTGTACTCTCCTGAGAACATACTACTGTGGAAAAGAAGATCTAAGGAACAAGTATATGGTCTATAGCAGGTGACTTGGGTCTTAAGCTTATGGGTAACAGACTTCAAATAAAGAAGAACAGAATCATCTGGGCTGAAGGAAGCTTGCCAGTTAAAGACAAGCTGAACAGCATTGTGGGAATAACTGTTCCATGGGCAGTGAACCTGACTGCTGGCCATTTTCAGCAGGGCTATTCTAGACCTGCTCAAATCTCTTTTCTGCCAAATTACCAGGTTTTATGCAGTTCTGAGCCTAATAAAAGGTGAGAAAACAGTTGTCATGACAGGAAAGTCACACACTGATAGCTGCCACCTAAAAAGACTGAAACAAAGCAGCTAATAGGAGAAGAAGAGACAGCAGGCATTCTAGATGCAAACCTAGCTAACAGGATGGAAATAGTTAACAAATGAAAACTGAAAGGTAAGTTGAGATAAAAGTCATCATAAAACAACACTGTTCACTAAGATACATCAAATTTCAAAAGTCCTTAGTAGTGTCTAGGACATAACAGATATCCTAAAGGAGAGAAAAATCATCTGAACAGCAATGGTTCCAAACAGCAGATACACATTATGCAAATTACTCATCCTTCATTAACTGTATTTGAATTTTGTATTTTGAACTGCTTGAAATTACAAAAAAGACATAGATAATATTTACTAACCACCAGTATATATAAACAAAAGTTTAAAACCGTATTCCATAGAGTAATTTCATATTTGAAACATGCATTTGACAAAAGACAAAGAATTCAAATGTGCCTTAAATGCAAAACTCTGTTTCTGAAGATTTAAAACTACTTCACTGAAATAATTAGAGACAGATCTGCATTGAAGTTGTCCCTAAATAACTTATCACAGAGATCAGTTTGTGATGGCACTAAATATTCTCTAGGATACCTTTTAGACAGTAAGAACACTAACTTAACTTACTGGAGGATGAGAGAAGAAAAACTTGTGAGAGGAATGCTCTACAGTAAACCAGCTGTTAATCAACCATAACCCAAGCCGCAATGACAAATCATAAAGTTCATGACTGCTAAATTTCAAGTTTGGCTGTGATTCTGCTTCTAAAAGAAAAAAATATATGAGAGTAGGAACACCTGTTGCTGGAATATTTAAAAACACTGACCTCTCTTGCTTATTCTTACAGCACTACCTATCACATTTGTGATAAGAAAATACCCAAATAACAAAACCAACATTATCCGTTTCCTCTTCCTTCTTTGTTATTACATGGAAATCAACTGATATTTTGGAATAATATAAACATAGAGTTAGTTATGTCTTAAAACACAGGGTATTTTTAAAGGTCACTCTGCTCAGGTGTATTTCCAGAGAGTAAAAAACCTTTTTAAAGACTTCCTAAATTCCAAAACTTTTTTGCACTTTTAGGCAATGTATTTCTGTTACTATCACCTTTAATGCTGTTCTGTACATTTATTCAACATATTGCTCATAAAATGAAAGATCCTTGGCTTAAAAATTGTATCTTCCAAATAAGCCAAATAATGTGGCAAAGGATCTCTAAGAAAGACAAAGATAATGTTGACCACACACTGTATCTGAATCTTATCTAGAATGGCAAGGAGTACATGCAATGTAAAGGGACTGATCATGCAGGAACAGTTGTGGGGTATTTAGGCAAAATATAGCTATAAATGAAAAAAGATAGCTTGCACAAGAAAATGTCTCAAGTTAGTACCAACACTGATGAAAGCTTTGTGTATATGCTTTAAAAAACAGTGAAAGGTTGATATAAATTAATTAATTAGTCTCAAATCCATTAAAATTGAAATTATCTGTAATGCAAACTTCAGAATCACTGCAGTTCCATGGAGAAGATAATTGCTCTTCTGTTTGTCCTCGTATATATATAAAATTTTGTTCTAATCACATGAAATGTTGGAAAATTGAAGTACTGAGAATATCAGAATTCTCATATATGAGAATCTGTGCACAGGATTTAATCTAGTTTAAAAACTCAAATAAAAACCTGCTTTAGCTAAATCTCTAGGTCAGTGTTATTCCTTCATATATTTACAGTTAATCACCAGATTACTGATGGAATTGACAACTTTCTTACTTCCTTCTGCAACTAAAAGCTAATAAATGCTTAACAACCTGTAAAAACCCAAGAAAATTATTATACATCTGTAATCCCAGAATAATGAAATTATTTGTTTAAATATAAGGCTAAAAAACAAAACAAAACAAAATAGTATGGTATTATGTGTTTCCACAAGGCATCATCTGAAATATCTTCAAGGAAAATAAAACTATGTGAGCTACTGAGATTTATATGTATCCACTAAAAACTGCATAAGTGGTCACAAACTTATATAGGTTAAGAGGAGTTTTCAGATTATTCCATTACTGCTATGTCTAGACTCTGGCTCATTTCAGTATGCAAGCTGACCAGCTTCTTCTTCTCTCATATAGGAGTCTGATGGAACTGTGTAATTTTCTTACGTAGTTTTTCCTGAGTTCAGCATTGTGTCCTTGAGTGATATAAAACGCACTGAGACTCCCTGCTGGTAACCCATATATCTGCAGTCTGAAGTAAGAAATTTACAAATAGCCTAATAACTGCACAATAGAATATATTATCATCAAAATCTATTTCTAGGATTTTTTAAAATGTATAGCATATTTGAATACTATATACAAGTCACACATGTATAAGAAACAGATCACCTCCCAAAATATTTAATTTTCAATAACAATTCTAAGAGCTTTCATTTGAATTACTTTTTAGTTCAGACTACTACAACAGCCTTAGTCACCTGGAATCAAAAGAAATTTTCACACACATATAAAGACTATCCCTAAGTCAGTATTTTAGTTATAGCAGGTTAACATAAACACAAATTTAAAATATATTAATAGAATTTGCTTAAAATATATTTAAAATGTGTTACGTTCATTTGACACCACAAGGCCACTTGCAAATTTTGCTTTTCAATTTCTTTATGCATCATGAAAACTCCTGCTTCAACATGCCACCCAGAAAACGCCATTTTCTTTCCTTACTTTATTTTTAAACTATATGTAGGTGGCAATCATTCAGCTAAAGAGACAGACTCCTGTAAATGCTACAGAAATCAGATAAAATACAGTCCACAACTTGCACATATTCATTCTTTTGGTTTATGACTGTTTTCTCTACAGGAGGTGCAAATGTTATCTAGAGCCATACAATATAGAATTAGGGTTTAACATTAACATCACTCATGTGCTCTCCTGTGTCCTCTTCTCCCTCAGCCTCAGACCCTGCTATTCAGTGTGCCCCTAGGAGCATGACACACATGCTTCAACCGTTAGTTTCAGCACCTTCCAAACTCCTGGATGATTAAATGAAAACCCTTAAATCTTTTCTTGCAAGCATCTTCAAAAATAGCTGATGGTTCTGGCAACCAGGCTTGGCGTACAAACAACCCCTCCACATAGAAATACTCATCATGTGAGCAGAGAAGTCTCTGTTTAAGAGACAACTATCACTTTGCTTTACTGTTCTGTGTGATGCCCAACACAGATTAAAGCCACTGAAAAGAGAAAATACAAAGCTTTCCTTCATAGTCGCTGTAATTAAGGTAATTTATTCTTACATCAATAGCTAGTAAAAATTTTAGAACAAATCTAATAGGAATCTATGATAGAATTTCCAGAGCTTTTCTTCACTGTATACAAGATCAGCAGTGCACTCTCAGGAGAAAATACAAAGAGTGGATGTTTGCACCTTTTCCTCTTACTTGCAATACTCTAAAGCTTTTAATTTCTCCTCTTATGGGTATAGATGGTCTTGCTAAATTATGTCAGAGTGTAATATGTCAAGGACTATGACTGATAAAGCATGTTAGTGTATAATGTCAGGAATGTCAAAACTGGGTACAGGCAAGTCTCCTGCCCTGTAAAAAGATTGTTTCAGGACAATTTCACAACAATTTTTTGTTGGTTTTGTGTTTGTTTGGTGGGTTTGTGGGTTGTTTTTTTTTTTGGGGGGGGGAGGGTGTTGGTTTTTGTTTGTTTGTTTTGTTTAAAACTATAAATATCCATACCCAAAATCTCTATGTATCAGAGCCACATAAAGGTAGATGGGCTTTGTCTCACCATCTTACTCGAAAGAAAAGACCTTATGAACAGTTAACTTATTCACATGAACACGACACAACTCCAGATATAAAACCACTGCAAAGGTATTGTACCTTGAGAATCCACACACTACATTTTCAACAGTAATACAGCATGAAATTACATCTTAATTATTTACTGTCACTGAATAACACAAAGACATAAGGAACATCTGGCTACCTCTGATCATAGGTACATTTAGCCCTGTATTCAGTCTTCAATCACAGCAATAATGATGCTGACAAAGTCTGGTCATTATAGTTAATTCCCTTCATTTCACTTTACTATCCACAGCTGTCATATAGAAGCTATTGCATTTCCTATCTGTTTATGGGTGCTTCTAAACACAAATTTGCTCATCTCTTTTTAAACTTGCTTCCATGTCCTCCTGTGACAACACATTCCAGAACAAATCTGAACAGCACCCAATATTTTCTTTCTTTTACTGGTTCTAAACTTAACTATATTCACTTCCAAGAAATACCTCTTAGGTATGGAAGAGGTTTTTGAAAACAACAGTTCCACATCCAGCTCACCTACCATGTTGAACATTTCACAAACTTTGAGCACATACTCCCCTGCTTAAACCTCTCTTCTCTAGAATAGACTGCCAGTCTTTTGCTCTAAGCTGAGAAGCCCACAGTCTCCAAACTTCAAGTTTTCTTATAATTATATTGTTTTCTTTGCATGCAACACAAACCATGTTTTTATATAGACTCTTCAACAGTTTCATCTTTTGGCCAGCATTTCACAAATCTATTGACTTGAACAAAAAAAGCCAGCTTTACAAATCAATGAAATACAGTTCTTCAACACCTAAGGCTCAGGTATAAATAAATGGAATAAATGTAAAAATATTAGACTGTCAGATAGATATAGTTGTAACATTTAACAATGTCTGCAATCCATTCTATGCAAAATGTCAAATAAACACTATTAAATGAAAAAATTCTGGTTTTTAGAATGCTTAATACAAATTGCATTTACTTAAAATTCAGAAAACACGTTTACTTTAAGCATAAACCAATGGAAACCAATTATATCTTGCTGACACAGACCACTTCCTTCTTTAGATTAAAACTCTCTGCCTTGACACCACCTAAGTATTATAATGTTACTCTCCTACACAAAATACTCTCTAAGAATACCATATTAAAGCAATCTTAGAGAAGTTATTTTTCCTCATTCAAAAATTACCACCAAAAAGAAGTCAGAAACTCCCATGATACTGGTTAAAATAGCTGGTATAATTCCAGCAACTGCTGTCAGTTCAAAGGTTGCATTAAGGTTGCAAAAGATGCTGAAGATCAAGTTCTACCATTCGTAAAACTGCCAGATCCCCCACAAAACCATATCCCTAATCAGTTTCAGGAAGGGCAATTCCACCCCTTTTCCTGGGCAGCCTGTTCCAATGCCTGACCAGCCTTTCAGAGAAGAATTGTTTTCCTAATTTCCACTCTAAACCTACCTTGGTGCTACTTGAGACCCATTTCCTCTTGCCCTGTCTCTTGTTACCAGGGGAAGAGATGGACTGACACCCGGCCACACCCTCCTCCCAGTGAGTTGTAGAGTGCTATGGTCCCCCCCTCAGCCTCTTCTTCTTGAGAGTTAAACAACCTCAGCTCACTCCACTGTTCCTCACCAGACCTGTGCTCCAAATTTACTAATGTAACCTAGATTTTCAAAAGGGTGCTACTCACTAACTCAACTTACCTTCAGACAATACGGTTAATGAAAAGAACACTATGAATTAATGAATTAATTAATTTTAAAAATGAATTAATTACATTTTTGAACCTTGGACATTGCCATGAGCTTCCCTACTCAATATTTTTAGTTCTGTAGGCTCAGTGTGTGTCAGCAGTGCCCAGGCAGCTCCAAGGACAAACCCCATCCCAGGGCACCGAGGACAAATCCCATCCCAGAGCACCCAGCATGGCACAACCAGCCCAGACAGGGGATGGTCCTGCTGGGCTCAGACTCGGGGCAGCCTCAATGTGGGCCCTGCTGGGCCCTGCAGGTGAGGGATGGGAAGGTCCTTCAGTGCATCCTGACGAAGGAAACAGAGCTGGAGCCTCCTGTGAGGAGCAGCTGAAGCCTTTGGGTTTCTCCACTTTGGAGAAAAGGAGGCTGAGGGGTAACCTCAGCCCTCACTGCTCTCCACAGCTTCATGAGGAAGGGAAGGGCACAGAGAGGTGCTGAGCTCTTCTCCCTGTGTCCAGGGGAAGGAAGCATGGGAATGGTTCAGACTTGTGCCAGGGAAAGTTCAGACAGGGCACTAGGAGGCATTTCTTTACTGGGAAGGTGGTCTCAGACTGACATAGGCTTCCTGCAGATATGGTTAATGTCCTTAACAACAGGCTTTAACTTCTGGACAGCCCTGAACTGGTCGGACAGTTGGATGATCATTGTATGTCCCTTCCAACTGGAACTATTGTTTTCAATTCTCATGCACAGCTCCAGTCTTAAGACGAATTACTGATTAAACTTTGCAGACGTTTTAGTTTCTGTTATTATTAAATTTCACAGACAGAATACTGTCTTCAAGCCCTGTGGGGCAAATCAAGCAATCCGAATTGCTTCTTTTCACAGGACATCCTGTAAAGGCCTGTCACTAGCATGAAGCAAAATGCAGTGAGTTTAAAATACTTTTCTTTTCATTTCAGCCATGTACTGCCTGTGAAAATGCAATTATGCAACCATTTATGGTAGTGTTTATCGGTTTTCTCTTACTTGCCCAGGCCACTTTAATTCACAGCAATTTGAGCATCAGGGACGTACTGGCTCCATTTTTGGTATATTAGTTAGGGGACTTGATTAGATGGGAGAAAACTGAACAATCTTTATCATTTTTAGTATCTTAATTTGTTTTTAATGATCTACAAACTATTCAACCTAATAAAGAAACATTACTAATGTCTAACTGCATTCAAAATATCAACAAAGTGTCTAAAGTACTGCTTCTAGCATTTAATAGTAATTCCTATTATGGAAGTAGTACATTTGTGCCTACAGTCTGGAACAATATACAGTTTGATTATGTGTATTTCTAAAACTTAATTCCTCCATAAAGCACAATGTAGTATTAAGGTTTTTTCTCCTTCTGACACAGTCTTATCAGAAATTGTGAATTTTCCTCTTTCATGGAAATAATATTTTCATGTACTCATGTAAACCAGTAAGTCAGTCCCTTTTAGGGGGAAAAGAAAACAAACTATGTTGTTTAAAGTAATTACTACTTGAAGTCTTCTTTTTACAGTGGACCACTGTACAGATACATTAGTGGGGGAATTCAATCCTTAATGTCATTTTGGAGTAAAGGAGATTACATATCTGAAACATCAGTAAAAAATCATTCATGAACCTGCTACTGACAGCTGCAGTAACTCAATAAATGCACATTTTGCCATTTGATTCTAACCACAAAGATCAAGACTGAAGCCACAAAATAATTTCTAGCAGGCTCTATGATACTGGTCAAACAACATCCATCAATATTCAGTTACACTTGAAGTGAAACTTGCAACTTCCAACTGAAATCCACAATCTTCCTTGTGAATTCAGTTACACTGACTCTCTGCACAGGAATTATTCTACTCCAAAGGAATACTGTGTAAGGCAAAATTTTGTCCAAGAATTTTTGTAAAAACAACTAACCAATAACTTTCATGAAATATCAATAAAAGTAATATAAGCTACAGAACTAAAACAATACAAACAAAATACATTTATTATCTACAGGCAAAACAAATAAAATATTTGCTTCCAGATCTCACTATATTAAGTACTTACTGAAGATTAAAAAGAATGACATTCAAAGTAAATTAAGGAACATTAAAACACAAAAGCTAAACAATCCTCTCAAAAAACACGGTCAAAGATAGAGCTCAATACTTACCCATCATTAGAACATGTCAAAAATTCTTCCTTTATCTTTGGATGCCAACAGCCTGAATTGAGCATTGCTGTGTGACCCTAAAGAAATAAACACAGAGGTCACACAGGGCCTTGTAAGCTATTTTACAAGGTTTTAAAACTTTTACTGCAAATCCTTTAAGTGGAATCACAGGAAAGCTGAGGGACAAATCAGATCCTTTGGACCCTTCTGACTGACATCAAAATGATTTAACAGATTGTATCTACTCTACCCATTTCATCCTTGCTTATTTTCATCTCTGAATTAGAAAAGCATTCTAATTTTTTTAGAAACATTACATACTGACATTCTTCTACCTTTTTTTTTTTT
>VWYP01007264.1:2374-20129 GCA_013400435.1 Pycnonotus jocosus | reverse complement strand
AAAAATCCAGGGGGAGGAAAAAAACCCCAAACAGTTATAAAGTGTCAGACCCAGTGTTGGAGGCTAATTTAATGTGGGCAGCGATCTGCCTGAGCAAACAGGTGCAGGGAGAGCCCTGTGCCCTTCCTTGCTCTGTGTTTTCCCTGGAGCTCTGACCCCTCTGCACCGGCTCAGCCAGAGCCACCTCCAGTCCTGCAGGGTGATTTTGTCTTGGAATTCCTCTCTGCATTCTTTGCTTTCTGCAGCTTTGAAGCCGCCTTTTCTCTTTTTTTTTTTTTGCCTTTTTGCCCCACAGCTGTGCTCAGCAAGGCTTTTTCTCCTTTCTGCAGGTCCAGGGTGTGGACCAGGGAATGCTGGGGATAAAAACCCCCGTGTGACGTTTGCTCCTTGTGTCCTGCAGGTCCAGGCAGCAAAAGGCTGGGAATAGATGGAGACAGGGAAGCAATCCCACTGACACTACAGATTGCATACAGCAAGGTCTGTGCTGGCACTGCTGGGGCACCTCCAGGGCTGGGGACACCTCTGGCACATGGCAGGGACACTGAGGGGCTGGAGCATGTCCAGGGAAGGGAACAGAGCGGGGAAGGGGCTGGAGAATTCCTGAGGGAGCTGGAAAGGGGCTGAGCTGGAGAAAAGGAGGCTCAGGGGGGCCCTTGTGGCTCTGCACAACTCCCTGACAGGAGGGGACAGCCGGGGGGGTTGGGTTGTGCTGACAGGGAACAGGGACAGGAGGAGAGGGAACGGCCTCAGGCTGCACTACAGGAAGTTTAGATTGGGTATTAGTTAATATTTCTTCACCAAAAAGGGTTTTCCAGCCCTGGCACAGCTGCCCAGGGCAGTGGTGGAGTCACCATCCCTGGGGATGCTTAAAAGATGCAAGGTTGGTGCTTAAGGACCTGGCAGGGTTGGATTTAGGGTTGGGCTCGACCTGAAAGGCCTTTTCCAAGCTGAATGGTTGTGTGCTTCTGGTCCCTGCAGACAGCTGCCAGTGGCAGGAGTCACTGGAATGACGTGGAGAAGGTCTGCACCTCTGTCAACCTCAGCAAGGCCTGCAGGAGGCACGAGGAGCTCGGTGGGTACAGGGCTCCCGTGCCCAGGGAAGGGTAGGAGGCCCTGGGGGAGGCGGGGAACAGAGGGCATCTCCTGGCTGGATCCAGAGAGGGGAGAATGCAGGAGACACCTGGGAGCCTCGTGCTGTTCCCTCAGCTGTGCTGCAGTCCTTGGGTGTGTGACAATGCATCAGGGACAAAGGACATGTCCTGCCCCACTGCCCCAAAATATCCCCTGGGGATGGGGCTGGGCTGGCTCCAAGCCCCCTGGGGAGTGATGCTCTCCAGAACAAAGCTCATTCAGCAAGGAGGAGCAGCAGGTAAAACTCCTCCGATGAAGCAGGACCAAGGGCCAGGTGCTTGTCCTGCAGCCACAGCAGCCCTGCCTCACCTCAGCCCTTCCTCAGCTGCTGCTGCAGCTCAGACACAGCTCCCAGCCACCTGCCGTGGCCTCAGGAGCCTTTTTTCTAATCAGGTTTCCAATTAATCAAGCCTGGAGCCTTTGAAAGGCACCAAGGCTGGTGGTCTGTGTGTGTATTGGGTCTGCTCCTGTTGAAGAGCTGCTGGTTTGGCCATCAGTCACATCCAGCTCTGAGGACAGTGAGGGCCTTTAGGTGTTTTTTTCCTCGTGTGCCTGGCAGGAGTTTGTCAGCAGGATAATCAGGGGGATGAATGGCTGCTGTACAAACAGGAGACAGCCCTGTGTCCCCCTGGAGCTCCCCGTGTCCCTCCCCATCCACGGAGCCCTGCAGCCAATCCCTGCACAAACCCACCAGGAATGGGTTTCTCTCCCCCTGTAAATGTTGAGTTGGATGTTCGTGCTCTGGGTCAGGGTTTGCCTCGGGGGTGCCCTCAGCTCCTCTCTGGGGACAAACCCCTCCATGAACGAGGGATGGGATCCCCTGGGCTCCGCTGCTGTTCCCGTTCAGCCCTTTGACCACAGGATGTCACTGTAATCCCAGGCTCCAGGAGGCGTCTCCGGGTGGGCTCAGGGCAGTCAGCCTTTCCTCCCCATGATGGGCGATGCTTTTGCTCGCGTTTGCAGCCCAGGGTGGTTCAGGGTTCTCTCCTGCTGTGTTTGGAAAGCAGCTGGAATTACAGAGGACGTTTAGCAGGATGGGGGGAAAGCTGGGACTGCCCTGCAGTCCCCCAGCAGTGGATCCTGCTGGAGCTCCAGTTTTGGGGTGCTTTGAGAGGTGCAGAAACCATCTGGGTTCCCAGCAGAGCCCCAGGTCACGGAGTTTGCTCCTGTTGCAGCCTCGAAGACAGAATGTCTCAATTTAACCATGACCGAGGTGGTCAAGAGGCAGAACTCCAAATCCAAGAAGAGTTTCAATCAGGTAATTCCAGTCCTGGAGCTTTCATATTTGGGGAGATGGGGTTGGCCTGGCCCAGCTGGGAGGGGAGCAGGGCTGAAGAGAGCCTCTCCTTGGGGGGATCCCTTGGGTGCTGCCTTGCCCTGCCCAGGGAATGCGCTGGGGCAGCAGCTCCCTCACTCCAGCCTTTCCTCTCAGCAGATCAGCGTGTCCCAGATCAAAGTGGACAAGGTCCAGATCATTGGGGTCCAGTCCTCCTTCGCCGTGTGCCTGGACCAGGATGAGCAGAAGATCCTGCAGAGCGTCACCAGGTGGGAACTGCAGCCAGAGCTCCTGGGGTGGGGCATCCTGACCTGTCCCTGAGTTGTGGATAAGAATGTGCTGTCCCATTCCCTCTGTGTTTGCAGCCCCATTCCCATTCCTGCTGGGTTTGCATCCCCATTCCCATTCCCTCTGGGTTTACAGCCCCATTCCCTCTGTGTTTGCAGCCCCATTCCCTCTGTGTTTGCAGCCCCATTCCCATTCCCCCTGGGTTTGCAGCCCCATTCCCATTCCCTCTGTGTTTGCAGCCCCATTCCCTCTGTGTTTACAGCCCCATTCCCATTCCCTCTGGGTTTGCAGCCCCATTCCCATTCCCTCTGGGTTTGCAGCCCCATTCCCATTCCCCCTGGGTTTGCAGCCCCATTCCCATTCCCTCTGTGTTTGCAGCCCCATTCCCTCTGTGTTTACAGCCCCATTTTCTCTGTGTTTGCAGCCCCATTCCCATTTTTTCTGTGTTTACAGCCCCATTCCCTCTGTGTTTGCAGCCCCATTCCCATTTTTTCTGTGTTTGCAGCCCCATTCCCATTTTCTCTGTGTTTGCAGCCCCATTCCCATTTTCTCTGTGTTTGCAGCCCCATTCCCATTCCCAGTGTGTTTACAGCCCCATTCCCATTCTGTCTGTGTTTACAGCCCCGTTCCCCCTGGGTTTTCAGCCCTGTTCCCCCTGTGTTTTCAGCCCCGTTCCTGCTGCCCCTGAGGGTTCTCAGCCCACACCTCACTCAGAGGTTGTTCCCTGTGTCCCCTGCAGGTGTGAGATCTCCGTGTGCTACAAGCCCGGGGACAGCGACCCCCTGGCACCGAGAGGGTCCCCAGTGCCTCCCCAGGACCCCTCCGAGCTCCACTCCCTGCTGTGTTTGCCCATTGCCACCTTCAGTGGGGCCCTGCCCTAGAGGAGCCCCGTCCCTCCGGACCAGGCTCCATCCCACACCAATCCAGGCTCAGGAGAAGGACAAGGACACCCAGCCCTGCCTGGCCAAGAGCTCCTCTGGTGTCACTGTGGGGGCTGAGCTGCTCCTGCTCCAGGCTTGGCCCCTCCTCGGGAAATGGGATCGTTCCTGCTCCAGGCTTGGCCCCTCCTCGGGAAATGGGATCGTTCCTGCTCCAGGCTTGGCCTCTCCTCGGGAAATGGGATCGTTCCTGCTCTGGGCTTGGCCCCTCCTCGGGAAATGGGATCGTTCCTGCTCCGGGCTTGGCCCCTCCTCGGGAAATGGGATCTTTGTGTTCTGGTGTCTCTGGGGTTCCCAGCAAGGGGACGAAGGTGGTTCCTGGAGATCTCCCTATGGATCAGCAGATGCCAACACCTGGGTGGGAGGGCAGGGGAGGGACAGGGATATTCCCTGCTGGAAAATGGTGCAAGTGGGATATGGGGGTGAGCTCGTGGGGGGATATTTGGGCAAAGGAATGTGCTTGGTCAGTGGTGTCAGGTGTCCATCAGTGCATGGGAATTACAGATCCCATTGTATTGATGAATACCCACCATGTCCTGGGGGTGTTTCACTTCTGACAGGTCAGGGATGCTCAGGACACTTTTTTGGGATGGGGAAGGTTTCCCAAGGTTTCCTTTCCCTTCTGGAGGTCCTGCAGGGAAGCAGAGCAGGGATCCTGCAGCAGGGGCTGGCTGTGTCCCAGGGAATTAAGTGCAATAGGCCAGCCCAGGGCAAGGGGAGGATGGATGGCAAGGGTGGATCCGTGTATTTCCTGTGCATCCAGGAGAGCAATTCCCCATTCCTGCAGGATTCCAGCACTGAGCTGTACTCCCTGTCCAGCCCCTGGCCCTGCATCCTGCTCCCAGCACTGTGTTCCAGAGCCAGCCCAGGCCTGGGAATCCATCAGGGGCTGTGCTGGACTCCCAGCAGGGAGGGAAGGTCTGGGGACAGCTCCAGGATTGCCTTAGGCCACCTGCAGAGTCACCCTTGGAGAGGGACCCAGCACCAAACCCACCCAGTGACACCTGCCAGTGACAGCAGGATTGGAGATCCTCCCCCACCAAACATTCCAACCCCTTCTCCCTCTCTGCAAGGCTGTGGGTACAGAAAGGTGCAATATTTGAGGATATTTAGGGGTAATCTGACCCCATGAGCAAAGCAATAGGACTGGGAAGGGCTCAGGGTGTCTCTGGGTGTGTTTTGGGGATTGTACTGGTGCTAGGAGCAGGAGAGCTGCTGCAGGCTGCAAGGAGCTCGATCCCGAGGGTCTGTGTGTCCCTGGATGTGTCTGGATCCCGAGGGTCTGTGTGTCCCTGGATGTGTCTGGATCCCGAGGGTCTGTGTGTCCCTGGATGTGTCTGGAGGGGACCCTGCCACTGCTGGGGGCTGCAGAGCTCAGCCACAGTGGGGTCAGAGCCAAGGGGTCCCTTGATCCTCCAGGAAACAGGACCTGGGGGGCTCTCAGCACTGTGCCCAACGGCTGGTGGCACCTCAGCAGTGTCATCAGCACTGTCCCCATGGGCTGGTGGCACCGCAGCAGTGTCACCAGCACTGTCCCCATGGGCTGGTGGCACCTCAGCAGTGTCACCAGCACTGTCCCCATGGGCTGGTGGCACCTCAGCAATGTCACCAGCACTGTCCCCAAGGGCTGGTGGCACCTCAGCAATGTCACCAGCACTGTCCCCAAGGGCTGGTGGCACCTCAGCAGTGTCACCAGCACTGTCCCCATGGGCTGGTGGCACCACAGCAGTGTCACCTGAGGTTCAGCCTGCCAGGGAAAGGGCCAGAGCTCCAGGGGGTTTCAGGTGTCCCAGAGGGGTGGGGTTTGTGTGCTGGATTCCCCCAGGAGGTGTTTCCTTGCTGGCATTTTTGGGGATCCCTCTTGTGCCCCTGGCTCTGTTCCCAGCTCTGCTGGGCACCCTCTGCTCCCACTGTCCCATTGCTGGGGACAGCCTGGCCTGGCCCAGGGGTGGACACTGTGGTCCCCAGGGTGCTCCCTGGTGTCCTCAGCAGCTCAGGGTGCAGCTCCTGCCAGGGCCAGAGATGAGAAAATCCGAGCTGTGCCCACATTCCTGAGGGCTCTGCGCTTCCCCTCCTGCTGGAATCCACCACCCCGGGCTGGAGCTGCCCCGGGGATCCAAGGAGAGCCCCTCAGGGTGGGGGTGAAGCATCCCTGGGGCACGAGCAGGAGCCCTGGCCCCACCCCAGGGTGCAGCCAGGATGGTTTCCCAGCGAGGATCCACCTTCCCTGGCTCCAGGAGCACCCAGAGCTTCTCCAGGTGCCTGGAGCAGTGTCTGTCCTTGGCAGGGACCCCCTGGCAGTGCCAGCCCTGCTGGGCTGTCCCCTCCCCATGCCTGGGCACTCCTCTCCATCACTGTTCAAAGCCCAGTAGGCTCAAGGGATCAGAATCAGGTTTTAGTGGCTCTCCCCATGCACTTGGAGAAGGTTTTCTCCCTGAGTTTTCCTTCCCCAGACAGGTTTGGGGTGTGTTCTGTCCAGTGGGAATTTGGCAGGTGATTTTTTAATGTTCAGGGCTTTAAAACAGCACCTTATCCTGCCAAACACTGGGATCTGGGTATCCATGGCTAAATCCATGCCAGCACATAAATCCCTCTGGGTTCAGGTGGCCCTACAGCAATCCTGGGGAAGAGAATTCCCCTCCCATGGAGAAAACCAAGCACAAACTCCAGGGCCTCACAATCCTGGCCAAGGTTTTGACCTCTGATGCTTTCTGGAAATGAAGGAATTCCAGGGTTCTTTGGGGTCATCTTTGTACATTTGTGTAGCCTCAGCCAATCCGTGTACAGTCTGTGCTGATCTGTAAAATACTGTGCAGAGATCTTTTAAAGTCGTTGTAAAATATTAAAAGTCGGTTTATTTCCAGTACAGGAGCAGTGATTGGGTCAAGGAATTCCTGGCTGGGTGGGAGGCACGGGGGGAGGCTCCAAATCTCCCCAGAATGATGTGGGAGCAGGAAAAGGCTCAGAGTGTCAATGGCATGAGACAATTCCAGCACCCACTACAGCACCGGGAATTTTCCTTCAGGTGCCGCAGGTAGAACCTGCACAGTCTTTATCAGATAAATGATATTTTCCACCCTCACAGGACATCCTGAGGTGCTGCCCAGACTTGAACACTCCGTGGTTTATCATGATCATCTTTTTATCTCCTTAAGAGGACAGCTAGAATTTTTTTCAAGGCCGAAAAAAAAAAAAAAAAGGTGTTGGAGATGACTCATTTTAGAGAAATGAAAAAGGCCAAAGGGCAGCTTCAATGCCACCAAACTCAGCTTGGTTCTCCCTCTCCACCGATCCCCTCATCTTCTATATTTGCTGGAGCAGCACTAAAAATAGATCTGGCCTTCAGCCCAGGGTAGAAAATAGCGCCGCAGCATCAAACGCGTTTGGTTTGTGACCTGTTCCTTCCAAGCTGTGAGGAAATCACCCGGGGCGGGTTTGGCCGCGTGCCGGGGCCGGTTTATCCCTGCAGGATGGGAGCGGGGCTCGGGCAGCTCCGATGGCTTTGGCCAAACCCCGCTGCTCCCCCGGGAGCCTCGGCTGCGGTGAGATTGGTTATTGGAGCAGCCCCGGAGCGACGGGAATTAAAGCCTGAACAGCAGCCGGGGCAGTAGGGGCTGTCCCGAGCTCCCCTGGCCGGAGGGTGGGGACAGCGGCCGAAATAGGAACCGGACGGAGGAGGAGGAGAAACAGCCCCGGTCCCACCGGGCACTGTCACTGCCACCCGGGCACTGTCACTGAGCTGTGGGTGCTGCCATGGCAGGACAGCCTCGGCCTGGGCACCAAGGTCCTCTCCAGGCTGGGAACCCCCTCGGGAATTAGTGCTTCAGGTGAGCTTTTTGTGTTTCATTGAATCCCAGAGTGGGGTGGGTTGGGTTGGGTTGGGTTGGGAGGGACCTCAAAGCCCACCCAGTGCCACCCCTGCCATGGCAGGGACACCTTCCACTGTCCCCAGTGTCCAACCTGGCCTTGGGTACTGCCAGGGATCCAGGGGCAGCCACAGCTTCCCTGTGCACCCTGTGCCAGGGCCTGCCCACCCTCCCAGGGAACAATTCCTGATTCCCAATCTCCCATCCAGCCCTGCCCTCTGGCAGTGGAAGCCATTCCCTGTGTCCTGTCCCTCCATCCCTTGTCCCCAGTCCCTCTCCAGCTCTCCTGGACCCCCTTCAGGCCCTGCCAGGGGCTCTGAGCTCTCCCTGGAGCCTTCTCCTCTCCAGGTGAGCACCCCCAGCTCCCCCAGCCTGGCTGCAGAGCAGAGGGGCTCCAGCCCTGGCAGCATCAGGAGACAGAGTTTGCCCCTGTGAGGAAGATCCCAACTGCTTCAAACCCTCTCTGCACCCCACCCATGCCCGGAAGTGACCAGGCAGGGCTCCAAATTACCTGTAAATCCCAGAGCACAGCGTTTGCAGGGACAAAGGGCTGGTTTGTTCCTGGCCTGCCACACAAGAGGTTCTTTCTCTGCTTCACTTTGGTTCTTCCCCATTTTTTTTTTTCTTTTCCCCAGTCCTCTGACTGAAGGCTTTGTGTGAGCAGGGTCATACCTGGCTCTTCCTCTCTCTGTGGCCGGGAGCTGACGTTATCTGGGGGGATTTGGCAGTTCCCTGTGCTGCTCTGAGGGTTTCTGTCAGCCAGGAACCGACCTCTTCCTGCCCCTGCCGTGGGCTGCCATGAGGAAAGGTGGCCCCACAGCAGGAGGAGGGTCAGTGGTGCTGTGAGAGATGGAAAAGGCAGCAGGGGAAGGGCTGGGATGAGGCTGAAGGATCCCAGCAGGGCCCTGTGGTGAGGATTTTTGGGTTGGGATCCCAGACTCGGTGGCAGTGAGGGGTGTGGGCCATGGGCAGTGCCCCAGGGAGCTCTCTGCTCTGTGCAGGGGGACAGAGTCCAGTTCTAGGGCACAACAGGGGCCGGTGAAGGCTGCAGTGGAGGGCACGGGAGGAGGGCAAACAGCCGGGAGCAGGGGGGAGCCCCGGCCCCGGCAGGTGCAGCAAAGCAGGAGCACACCCGGCAGGGCTGAGGAGCCCGTGCCACCCCTCCCGAACCATGCAAAGCGTGGGGCTCACCCCCAGCCCCGCCAGAGCCCTCTTCCCTCTGGGATTTGCATGGAAAACGGGAGGGAGTGGCAGGTGCTGCCCATGCCACAGCTCCTGCTGAGGAGGGACAGGCAGAGGTGGCATCAGGACAGGGGGACAGGCACGGGACAATGCACTCCCGAGCAGTGACACCCCAAAGCTCTGTGACCCTGGCAGGGACAGACAGCATCCCGCGTGTGCTCGTCCCTCACGGACAGGAAATCCCGAGAAGGAGCACGGGCCGGGGGAAACGAGGATGTTTTTTCATTGCCGCTGCTGCTCCCGGAGCCTTCCTGCCCGCGGGGCGGCGCTGGGGAAGGGGATGCGGGACTTGGCCCCAGCGCAGCCAGAGGGAATTGAGGGCGGGGGATGCTGAGAGCCCGGGCCGGCCCCTCCTGTGCCCCGCCGAGGAAGGAAGGAAGGAAGGAAGGAGGCTGTTTTTAAACCTGGGGCCAGGTACGGAGCGGTACCTACGGCTTTTCCTCGGGCAGAAGGAATGGGAAGTGATGCAGCGTCAGCTGCTCTCCCCACGCTCCCTCCAGAAGGATTTTGTTCCCCAAAGCTCCCTCTCTTCCCCTTTCCCTCCAGCAAAGCTCGGCGCTCCGGGTACCAGAGGGGCTGACCCGGCACGGGCCTGGCAGGAGGGGACAGCTCTGGCCGTGGCAGAGCCCGGGGCACACACGTGTGGGGCACACAGGGCTCCAGCAGAGCCCGGCTCACCCCAGCCTGCCCCACAGCCCGCAGGGAGCAGCGCTCAGCCCCATGTTTGGGCTGTGTGCTCCCCGTGCCAGCCTGGGCTTGTGCCAGCCTGCACAGAGAGCCCGGCTGGCACCGAGCAGAGCCAGGGCACTGCCAGAGCCCGGAGTAGCCTCAGCCGGGGGCCCTGAGTGCCACAGGTAACAGTGCCACCCTGCAGAGCCCGGCCAGACCTGCTCCAGGACACTCAGACTGCTCCAGGAGCGCATTCCAGAGGGGCCGGCCCTCCCTGCCGGGCTGCACCCCGAGCTGGCAGCAGCAGGAGCTGCCGAAGCTCTGAGCTAAAGCAGATGTGGGAGATGCTGCGGGCGGGAGGTGCTGCCAAAGGCACAAACACCGCGCCTGGAACGGGAAAAGTATTTGGGGATGGACTCCTGGTGTCCCGGAGCAACGCTGTTTGTTGGGAGCATCCAGGCTCGCTGTGCCCCCCCCGGGCAGCAGCAGCGCAGGGATTGTCGCTGTCTGGGGTGGCTGTGCCAGGGCCAGGCCCGTGCCAGGGGCGGTGCCAGGGCTCAGACTCATCCCAGAGCAGCCCGACCTGCGGGGCTGGTTTGAGGGGACCGGAGCCAGGGCAGGGCTGAGCCTCCCCCGCTGCTCCCACCCGCCCGGAGAGCGCCAGGCTACAGGGACCGACACGGGGACGGCTCTGTCACTGGAGGCCAGCTCTGTCACCGAGGCACAGCTCTGTCACCGAGGGAGTGCTCTGTCACCGAGGCACAGCTCTGTCACCGAGGGAGAGCTCCGAGAAAGAGGAAGTTGTCTCGAAATAACTCGCGCTTCCCTTTGTGCCTCGGAGCCTCTGCAGAGCCCGGGAGCTGCCGGGGCACCCGCGCCCCTTCCCCGATGTCCCCTGCGGGACCCTGCGGTGCCCCCGGGGGACGCTGTGACTCCCTGGGCCCCCCGTGCCCCCCCTGAGGAAGGTAAGAGCCCCCGAGGGCGCGGTGCTCCGGGCTCCTGGTGTGGGGAATGCCGTGGTTCAGCCAGAGCCCCTGCCCTCGGGGCTGCTCTGGCGCTGCGGAGGGGTTTGGCTGCGACTGGCACCGAACGCTGAATGCAGGAGATGAAAGAACCTGGAGAGCCACGGATGGGGGCAGAGCCTTTCCTTTTCTCGGGGAGAATCGGGGGAGGGAGCAGCGGTGGTGCAGGAGCTCGGGAATGCACTGCTAGAGGAATTTTCGTGCCAGCGGGTCCTGCAGGGCACGGGGTTTGCTTTGCCCTGGAGCCTGTCCCAGGCAGGAGCGGGGGGATTTTGCTGCCCTGGAGAGGACAGCGCCTGAGTTTGGTGTGGCTGCCCTGACCCTCGGCCACCCCTGCACGGCCCCATCCCATCCTGGGGGCTGCTGCGGCACCAGCCCCTGCTGGTTGGCTTTGTTCTGTGCTGAACCACAGCTGCGAGGGACAGTCACCTGCCCTGTGCCACCCCCGTGCCCAGGGGACTGTGCTGGAGATTTCAGCCTGGCCGGGGTGATGCCCGTCCTGGCACGGCTCTGTGCGCACTCGCGTGTCTGCCCAGCTCCCCTGCCCCTGGCCCGGCGCCCCGGCTGTCCCCTGGGGCCCCGAGCAGCGGTGACAGGGCAATAAAGAGCGATGGCAGCGGCGATAAGGAGCGGAGAGCACGGCCCCGGCCAGAAAGGAAACAAAACTCGGCGTGCTCGGAGCCCGAGCTGCGAACAAACGCACGCGAGCCAGCTCTGCAGCAGGCAGGGCTCAGTCCTGCTGCCCTGAGCGCTTCCTCGGCATCCCCTGGTGCTCAGAGCCGCCTGGCCAGGACCATTCCCCTCCCCGGGATGCTGCTCCCTCCCACGGGAGCTCTCCAAGCGTCTGTGCAGGTCAGCAGCTCTTTTTTCCTTTCTGTCTTTCACTTAAAGCTTTGGCTCGGTGATCCTGGAGGGCTTTTCCAGCCTAAATGATTCTGGGATGCTGAGATTTTTCCTCTTGACTAAGCCTGAACACAGCGTGCTGCGGTCGCTCTGTCACCCTCTTCCTGTCACCCCCAGGCGATTCCTCTGTGCCCTCCCCGAGTCACCTCCAGTGTGGCCACCTGAGGGCTGGAGCTCCTCTGCTGTGGAGGGGACAGGGTTAGGGTGACCCTGCCCAGTCCTGTGACCCTGCACAGAGCCGGGCACGGGGACATTGTTCTGTCCCAGGCGGTGACACAGAGACGGCTGTGACAGTGCAGGGCTGTCCCAGTGACCGTGCTGGTGACAGTCCTACCCCAGGGAGGGAATGGGTCTGGAGGGAGCCTGGGAACAGCGGTGCCACCCTCCAGCCCCTCCCAGCCCAGGAAAGCAGCCTGGCCACTCCCAGCTTGCCCAGTTTGGCAGTGTGAGCTCTCCCTGCTGTTATTTCCCCTCAGGTGGACAGTGCTTGCCTGGGCTGTTTGTCAGCACAATCCTGGCAGTGGCTTTCAAATCAAACATATTTTTTTTCCCTGTGGTTGTTTTTCCAAAGTCGACTCTGGGGATGGAAGGAGATGCTAAATGTAAAAAGCTGCTGTTTCCGGAAAACTCTTTCCTTTCCTTAGGAAGAATGAAATGTGGCGTTGGCAAGGAAGTCTCCAAACAGTCGGTGGTGTCCAGGAAGCTGCTGGATTTCCACAGCTTCAGCAAAGGCCTGGGGGCTCCCCCAGAGCTGATGGGCACCCTCTGCAGAGCCAGTGAAGCTGTTTCACTGCTGAGCTGCCCCAAGAGCTGTCCGTGCTCTCCCTGGCAAGGCTGTGCCTTCCCAGAGCAGCCAGCAGGCAAATGGAGCCTCAAAGAGATGCTGCAAAGCTGAGTCTGGGCTCGAGATTCTCCTCCTTGGCAGTCAGAGCCCGAGGGAGAGCATCTGCTTTCATCTCAGAGCTGTGTGCAGGCAGAGCCCTGCCAGGCCTGGAGTTAAAACTGGAACTCAGAGCAGGAGCAGGGGCTCAGGCTGGGCCCTGGCACACGGGCCGCTGCTCCCAGCTCTCCTGCAGCTCTGTCCCCTCCAGCAGCGTGTCCAAAGGGCCAGAGAGGAGGCAGGGCAGCTTTCTGTGGGGTCTGAGCCTCATACCCTGAGTTTTGCCCTATTTCCATTGGAACTGAGAGCGCTTGGAGCTGGTGGAGGGGAGAGGAGCAGAGCCTGCCCTCGCTGTTGATCCTTGGCTGGGCTCCTCAGGGCAGCCTGGAGCTCCTGGCCAGCCAGAGGGGGTGCAGGAGGGGGAGCTGCCTTTGTCCGTCTGTCCTACCTGGGCTGAGCAGCTGGGCTGGAGGGATCCGGGCCAGGAGCAGAGGATGCTGCACTGACAGACGGACAGGCTGGGAGAGGAGGGAGCAAACAGGATAAAGCAGAGTCTGCCTCTGGTGGGGTCCCCTGCAGCCCCAGCCTGGGGTGAGCCTGTGAGGGCTGTGAAGGATCAGGGGATGTGGGGTGTAAGGGATTGAGGGGTGTAGGGGATTAAGGGACATGGGGTGTAAAGGATAAAGGGGTGTAGGGGATTGAGGGGTGTAAGGGATTGAGGGGTGTAAGGGATTGAGGGGTGTAAGGGATTAAGGGGTGTAGGGTATTAAGGGATAAGGGACATGGGGTGTAAGGCATAAAGGGGTATAAGGGATTAGGGATGTAAGGGATAAAGGGCCATCAGGGATGCCACTGGAGCCGTTTCTCAGCCTTTGGGAGCTGCAGTTTGGGGCAGCCCAGAGGATGCAATGTCAGATCCCCAGCAGGGCTTGGGGGGCACAGCCCTTGAGCTCCCACAGCCCCCTCCGGCTCCCGTTATCCCATCCTATCCCATTATCCCATCCTATCCCGTCCCGTCCTGTCCCATCCCGGGCTCCAGCCGTGGCCGGGCAGTGCCCTGAGCCGTGCCAGGCTCTGCTGCGCCGCTCTCAGCCCCAGCCTCTCCCGCAGGAGCCGCGGGCACACGGGGGAGGGCGGATTTGGGCTGTCCCCAAATTGGGCCGTTTGTCACCCGGTGACGGCGCTCTCGGAGCCCACGTGCTCCTGTGTCCCCTGAGCTCTCCGCAGGACGCTCCGGCGCTGAGCTCTGCTCGTCCCGTCCATGGTATCTGTGCCATCCTGCCTCCTTCGGGGCACGGCGGGGACGGCTGGCACCGGGAGGGGACAGGGTGGGCTGGGGACAGGGCACAGCCGCTCTCCTCTGCCAGTGTGGGCTGGGGACAGGGCACAGCCACTCCCCTGTGCCAGTCTGGGCTGGGGAGAGGGCACAGCCGCTCTCCTGTGCCAATCGGGGCTGGGGACAGGGCACAGCCGCTCTCCTGTGCCAGTGTGAGCTGGGGACAGGGCACAGCCGCTCTCCTGTGCCAGTGTGAGCTGGGGACAGGGCACAGCCGCTCTCCTGTGCCAGTGTGGGCTGGGGACAGGGCACAGCCACTCCCCTGTGCCAGTGTGGGCTGGGGACAGGGCACAGCCACTCCCCTGTGCCAGGCTGGGGGCTGGGGACAGGGCACAGCCCCTCCCCTGTGCCAGTGTGGGCCGGGGACAGGGCACAGCCGCTCTCCTGTGCCAGTGTGAGCTGGGGACAGGGCACAGCCACTCTCCTGTGCCAGGCTGGGGACCGGGCACAGCCGCTCTCCTGTGCCAGTGTGAGCTGGGGACAGGGCACAGCCACTCTCCTGTGCCAGGCTGGGGACCGGGCACAGCCGCTCTCCTGTGCCAGTGTGAGCTGGGGACAGGGCACAGCCACTCTCCTGTGCCAGGCTGGGGACCGGGCACAGCCGCTCTCCTGTGCCGATCAGGGCTGGGGACAGGGCACAGCCGCTCTCCTGTGCCAGGCTGGGGACAGNAGGGCTGGGGACAGGGCACAGCCGCTCTCCTGTGCCAGGCTGGGGACAGGGCACAGCCGCTCTCCTGTGCCGGTGCGGGTTTATTTTCTCGCTCTCTGTGGTGCAGCCGATAAACAACCCCAGCAAAGCTCAGCCGTGCCCGGGCGGTGAGTTTGTAATTAAACACGGCCTGCGGGAGGCGTGGGGAGATGGTTTGGAGCGGATAAAAATAAACCGGGATGAGCGAGGGGATGTGCTCCGTGTCCCGCTGTGTCACCGCTGTCCTCGGGCAGCGGGAGGAGGGACAGGGACATCCTGTGGCCAGCCCAGCTCCGGGTACGGCATTCGGGATCCAGGCAGGGTGTGGGGGTGCAGAGAGAGGATCCTGGGCATGCTGGAGCCTCGTTTGCTGCCAGCCCGGCTCTCCTCTCCCCACCGAAGGGTTTGGGGTTAGGTTTTCTTTCGTGACTTTGGCTGTTTCTGCCTCGCCCCGGCTATTTCTGTGCCTCTCGTGTTTCACCTGTCTGGTTTGGGGTTTAGTGGTTCCTGGCAGTGTGGGCAGCCCGTGAGGCAGAGCAGGGGAGTTTTGGGGAGCCTGTGCAGCCCCACATTTCCAGGGGCCAGCCCGAGTCACCACGGTGGGGCTGGAGTGACTCCCCTGGATGGTCCCCGTCCCCCTGAATGGGATTTGCAGGCTCATGGAAGCTGAGCTGAGCTCCAACCCTTGCCACGGGGCTGAGGGGAAAATTCCCTTTGGTGGGGACAGGGCTGTGCTTTCCTGCAGGGCTGAGCTGTTCTGCAGCCGTTCCCAGCAGGGCTGAGAGGAGCTGGATCCTCCTTGGTGCTGCACAAGGAGCAGCCCAGCCTGGGCTCAGTGTGGGCACCGGTGGCACTGTGGGGACAGTGACCTGCTGGCCGTGCCTGCTGCTGCCCAGGGCCCTCCAGACACGCCCCAAAGCCACCAGGGTGATCTGCTGGGAATGGGCTGGTGGCTGGTGATCAGCCCCTGGAGAAGGGAGAGGGCACTCGGGGTGCTGTCCCCAGTATCCAGGGGTGGTGTCCCCAGCATTCAGGGGTGCTGTCCCCAGTATCCAGGGTGCTGTCCCCAGTATCCAGGGTGCTGTCCCCAGCATTCAGGGGTGCTGTCCCCAGCATTCAGGGGTGGTGTCCCCAGTATCCAGGGTGCTGTCCCCAGCATTCCGGGATGGTGTCCCCAGCATTCAGGGGTGGTGTCCCCAGTATCCAGGGTGCTGTGCCCAGCATTCAGGGTGCTGTCCCCAGCATTCAGGGTGCTGTCCCCAGCATTCAGGGTGGTGTCCCCACTATTCAGGGATGGTGTCCCCAGCACTCAAAGGTGGTGTCCCTAGCATTCAGGGTGCTGTCCCCAGCACTCTGGGTGCTGTCACCACTGTTCTTCCCTGCCTTTAAGGATTAAAGAAGGGACAATCCTGGAGGGAGGTGACAATGTCCTTGTGCCCCCCTGGGCCTGAGCAAAGGGGGATCCCTGCTGAGGAGGAAGGAGCTGCAGTGGGATGAGAAAGGGGAGGATGGAGGATCCCAAACTGGGACAGAATTTCACCTTGGAGATGCTGGGCTGAGCCAGAGCAGGGCTACAACAGGGGAATAGGGCAGGAACAGAGCCCACACGGGGCTGGGGAGGCTCGGGGGGCTCTGGGGGCTGCAGGAAACCTTTAACTCCCTTTAAGGGGTACAAACTGCTCCCCACTCTGAACCCCCACAGCCACTGCCCTGCAGAGGGGCTGAGGGGGGGTTTGTGGGTGCTCAGCACCCCGTGCTCAGCCGGGTCCTGCTCTCGCTGTCTCCAGCACCAGTTTGGAGCAGGAGGATTCCCTTTACCCCTGCAATCCCCTTTAACCCTTCAATCCCCTTTAACCCTGCAATCCCCTTTACCCCTGCAATCCCCTTTAACCCTGCAATCCCCTTTAACCCATGAATTTATCTGCCAGTGCCCAGGGTGAGCTGCACTTTCACTGCCAAGCCCTTCCTTTTTAAGAACGGAGCCAGATGCTTCCCAAAACCACCCCAAACTCTTGGGGAAGGCGGCTTTGGGGTCATTTAGGGTTTTTGCACTATGAGTCTCAGAATTATTGAAACCTGAAGGGAGAATTGCCACTTCTCTTCTCACCCTTCCTTTTTCATTTTTTTTCCCTGAAAAGGGAATAAAATCCAGCTGATGCCATGAGTATTTTAAGAATTGCAGAGAGGAAGTGGAGATTTGCAGCTCTGCAAAGAAGTGGGATGAATGCAGAGAAGGCTCTGGCCTTGCTGAGCTGGCAGACAGCAAAATACCCAATTATGGGATGGGCTGGGCCTGGGGTCTGCTGCAGGGGAGGGAGGAGGGGGACAGAGAGCACAGAACCCTCCTGGAGTGGATCAGGGAACCTTCCCAGCCTTTGAGGAGCAGGGAGGGGTTCCCAGGGAAAGGGGCTGAGTCCAGCAGGGGCTCAGTGCAGGATCCGTGCCCAGAAATGGGAAAATTCCTGTTCCTCGTGCCAGGGATCCTTTCAGGAGAGCTGTGGCAGAGAGGCTGCCTGGAGAGGGGGGCTCTGGTGCCCAGTGATCCCCTTCCTCTGGGCTGGCATCATCCTTTCCTGAGATGGGGCACAGCCAGGGCTGGGGGGCTGCACCTTCACCCTCGGGGGGCACAGCAGGCAGAAAACATCCCAGAGAAATTCTGCTCATTGAGTTCCTGTGCTGTTCAGAAACATCCCAGGGAAAAGGGGGAAATTCTGCTCCTTTGGGTTCCTGTGCTGGTCAGAAACATCCCAGGGAAAAGGGGGAATTTCTGCTCCTTTGGGTTCCTGTGCTGGTCAGAAACATCGCAGGGAAAAGGGGGAATTTCTGCTCCTTTGGGTTCCTGTGCTGGTCCTGGCCGAGGGGGATCCAGTGGCTGGAGCCTGCCTCTCCCCACTCTTCCTCAGAGCCTGTTCCTGTTCCTGTCCTTCCACCCTCTTCTCCCACGACCCCTGCCTGTCCCCCCCGGGCAGCCTGGCTGGGTTCCCAACGTGCTGGGTCCAGGTTTTGTCACTTTATATTGAATTTTCCGGGAGATCCAAGCCCTGGGAGCGAGCAGCTGCGAGTGGGCTCAGCCTGAGCTGCCCTTGGCTGCCGGGGAGGAAGAGGAGCCCTGCTGGGGCGGGCAGGTGAAGAGAAGCAGAGCTCCTCGGCCAGGCGGAGCTCCCGTCGGTCTTGGCTAAATTTGGCAGCTCTGGCGGGCCGGCAGCGCCCGCCCCCGCAGAGCCAGGAGGATGCGGATGTGGGGAGCCACCGACACCCCCAGCCGCACTCAGCTGCTGCTTCCTCCGGCAGCGCGGCCAGAGGAGCCCGGGGGCAGAGCCAGGGGTCTCCCATTGCTCCAGAGGAGCCCGGGGGCAGAGCCAGGGGTCTCCCATTGCTCCAGGGTAGCCCGGGGGCAGAGCCGGGGGTCTCCCATTGCTCCAGGGTAGCCCGGGGGCAGAGCCGGGGGTCTCACATTGCTCCAGAGCAGCCCGGGGGCAGAGCCGGGGGTCTCCCATTGCTCCAGAGGAGCCCGGG
>VWYP01007250.1:0-20473 GCA_013400435.1 Pycnonotus jocosus | reverse complement strand
GGTATTTATTGAAATGCCTCCAGGATTTACCTTGGACAGCCCAAGAGCCTGACCAGGGCTACAGCCAAGGTGGGCTAAGAATGGTCACAAAATGCCAAACTGGTCATGAGGTCCTACACTTTTATGAGTTTTGGTTCATTTGCATATTGAGGTTTAATTGTCCAATTGCAGCTTCAGGTTGTGAGGTCTCATCCTTGTTCCTCCCTTCAGCCCACCGTTGTTTGTGCTTTTGGGCCTGAAACTTGTCCTTGGTCTTCAGCAGGAAAAGGATTTGTTTTGTCTACCTACTCTGTGAAGAGAGCTTACTAGCACTTAATATGAGGCTCAGAACTACATCCCTAGGCAGCACAGAATCTGAAAAACATGAAAGCTAAAACTTGAGGCATCGCCTTCAGTTCAGGTCTGTGCAATGGCAGGAGTGGGCTTCTGGGGGGCTTAAGCATCAGGGCTAAAGTTCTTGTGGAGGTATAGGTTCAACATAAATACCTTCAATTTGAAAGCTTCCTACTCCAAATCTCAAACCCATTAGTGATGGCAGCACTTTTCATTACAAATTGGCTTGTTAGATTTACAAAGGATGCTTTGGTGCTTGAAGCTCATAGAAGATCCTACCATTCAGAACTAACTTACAGATAAATCAATTACTGTAATTTGTTTCTTTAATTTTTCTTTAAAAAAATATACTAAACAAACACAAAACCAACAAACCTGTACAAAATTTAGAGTTAATTGCAGGGTCCAGATTTGCCTTTTAACTATTGTGGCTATTACAGAATATTTTCCAGCTGGGGTTCAGTCATCATCAATAGTCACTGCAAACATGGGCTAATTTGATTTAATTAAACAACAATGTAAGAAGCTTAATTTAAGGCTAGTCACCTCATAATTGATGTGTCTAAACATTTTTTTAATGGATGTTTACTGTATGTCAGCTGACCTATAGTAACTTATGTAATATTATCCATGCTGAAAGCAAAAAATCTACTTTTTGGTTATGTTAAGTTAACATATTGTACAAGTTAGCATGACTGGAAGTGATATGGCTGGATCCTAGGCTGACCTGGAATTTTATTTGAGGGTGTTAACAAAGCAAATTGACAAGTTCATTTTGTTGAAGCTGCTTCAACAAAACCAATTGATGTCTTTCATGCTTACAGCACATGAATGAGGACAGTTATTCCACCTGAGAAGCCAGAATGATTGGATGTATTGATAGGCCTTTCCTTAATGTAATCTGTCACAGTACTCACTCTGGAATGGGTAATCTCTAATCCTTTAAAAAACATCATTCTTAGGAGCAAAACAATAAAAGTATTTTTTGCATAAAAAAGAGGACTAGGAAAACCAAATTGTTATACAATCACCTCCATTTTAGGTGAACTCAATGAAATCCATTGAGATCAAAGAGGACAAGCAGTAATCTGTCTGGGACAGCCATGAGCATAGCAGAACACTGACTGAAATACACAGATCATTTGAAAATGTTCAAAGAAAAGCTGGTGGGTCCTAATGCAATCCTTCAGTAGCAGGAGGAATGGGATACTCCAAGGACAGAGGATGTCACGTGAGAATGTATTACAGAAATACAACAAAAATGGCCTTTATATCATATCTGTTTTTCACTCCAGTGCTGTAATAAGGATTAGATGTGTAAGCTTTTTGAAAGCCAGCTGTCTATCACACGATAAATCCCACACTCGTTGCATTCTATAGCAATGCCCACACATTACACTTTCATGTCTAGAAATACCATAGGCTCCCACTACAGGCTAAGGCACAGAATTGAACCCAAAGATTCCAGGTTTTTCTTGTTATTTATCATGTCATTTATTCCTCATACCAGGTAATAATTATAAAGAGGAATAATTTTTTTTTGTTACTGCGAGCTTAAAAAGGAAAGCACACTAAAGAATGAGTGTTATTAAACAGGATGTGGATTTATTTCCAAGTAAGCCCTTAAAAAAGCCCACACAAATTTAACAGCATCTTTTATTCACTACAGATGAATCAGTGATGGCAAACATATGCCAAACTATTTGAATAGCTACCAGCTCTGTGTGTGATTCTGTACTTGGTAATCCTTGTTTCATAATGCCTGCAAAGAGATAAAAAAGCAAATTACTAATTTTAATTACCTCTATACAGTGGGTAAGAGACACTAATATTACTAGTCACTGCATCTTGCAGCACTTTTAGGTTTCAAAAGAGGTTTCCTGTTTTTCTTATATTTGGACTTAAGATAGTTCTGACTGAAGTTGGCCATTCAAAGAGCTGGAGTGCTCACTAATTATCTTTGTTGTAAAGCTCCAGCTCCAGAATGTATTTATTTAGTTCCAAAGGTGAGTCTGACAAAATTACCCTTAAGGGAAAGTGTTTATTTCGTAGTGAGAGCAGGACTGATTTCACCCGCAGGTCTACTCCTCTTGTGTGCTTTGAAGATACCTGGCTTCACATAACTACACATAATTCAGAAGAGTAATATTGGATTTAATTAAATTTTAAACTTTTTTGTGCTTAGGACTTTCCAAATAATCAATTCAGTTTAAGAGTAATTTATGAATGTTAATTCTGAGCTGAGTATGATTTTTTTTTCCTGGTTGTATCTCAGCGATAACTCTAGCACTGATGTGTAACAGCCTCACTCCTGTCTCCAGTTTGGAGGACACTGAGCAGTTCATTTTGCATATGAAGAGAGGTGAGATGTCTCACTGCTGTCCCCATAACAAAGCATGCAACATCTCACTGAAAAAGATGAATGCAGATAGGACTTGCTTTATAAAGAGTTAAATAGTCTATATTTTTCCTAGTTCCAGGTGTCTGATGTTGTCTGTTTGGGTTTGGGCACATATGAGATACTGATGCTTCATTTTTTAATGTTTAATTTAGCCTTTAACATTCCAGAGAAATTTTGTCATGCTTTCTGTTTAGTGTATTTTTAAACTGTTCTTGCTCCCTTGATAGATTTTTTTTCTAAGTGCTCTTGACTTTGACAGAATTATTCACTTGGTTGAGAGGCAATCCATTTCTAAGATGTTATGTTTTGAAAATATTCTCAATTTGAAATTGCTCAATAAATATTTCTCTAAGAAGTTTATGCTCTATTACTTTAAAATATCAAGATTACTAATCATTATGCTGTTCCGTTTCATTATAGTTAATTAATTTCAAACATTTAATAAAACTATTTACTTGTACTTCGACTTCAGAAGCCTCTAACAGAAGTCTAAACCATTATTTTGACAGAATAGATTTTATTCTTTCTTTGTGATTAACCTATTTTTGAGCTTCCACACTTAAAACTTTGATGATATCTTTCATTGTTGCTGCCTTGTTTTTAAAGTGATGAAGGAATTGTGTTTCCCCAGAACAAGTGAACTTTACCTAAACAAAGACTATCAAATCCTGACAGAAATACAAAGCAAGGGAAAGAGAGAGAAGGAAAAAATGCCTGATGCACAGACATTTGAAAGAAACCAGAAAAAACCTCCACAAACTGAAGTTAACAACATGTTTTACCCAAAGTCAGGTAGAAAAACCCCTTAACCAACTGGCATGCATGCAGTTCAGCTTTCTTGTCTCATTAGCAGTTTTGCATAAGCAAACACGTTTACCTCTTGAAGTGGCTGTTTCCTTGCACGCTCTTGGATCATGATACCATGATTAGCATGATGAAGATCGGCTTTCTAAACAGTGGTTGAGGAAGACCAGCATCAAGCAGAAGACGGGAAAGATTTGGCTGGAAATAGAAGGATATGGATGAAGTTTGATCTCAAGGTGAGGTGAGATGTCTGTCTATCCCAGTCTTACACCATGTGATTTTTTTTTGGACACATTCTATCAAGAGTGACATACATGTAGTTGTACTGTTAGTAGCCAGAAAACAGGCAGCTGCACACAGAAAAAAAAGATTCTGTTATTGTGCTTTCCCCCATCCTCCCCCTCCCTCAGACCTTTTGGGAATGAAATGTTGAAAGCAAATCCAGATTGGAGAGTGAGAACTTCACTGTTGGAAAACAAGAGGTTGCACCTTTTTGGACCTTAGGGGATCTGTCCATTAGGCACAACCCAAAGGAAACCAGGCCTCGTTAGTTCTGCACTTCACAGGCCTGTTTTTCTAATGTACAGAGGTTCAGTTATGCTAGTGTAATTCTTGTGTATTTGATATTTTTAAAACTTCCATTCCTTGTATGATAAACTGAGAAATACTGGCAGTCTCCCCATGCACTGCATGTTCTATAGATTTCAATGTCACATAAGGAGCTTTGATATAAGGGAAGGTTTAAAACACCACTCACTGTTTTATTAATACTGGTGTATTCCTTAATACCTTTACCCGAGGCCATCAGAATATTTTAATGTCTCATCATTCCTGCAATATACAGAAGGGTCATAAAGTGATAGTTTTCCCATGGCAGAAATGCCTTTGAAGCAAAACAAAGCAATATTTAACACTTAGAGCAACTCAAGCTCAAAGGCGTTTGCCTTTGTCGATGAGAAACAGTACTAAACCCAACTGCATCTGCCAGAGGAATGTAGGCCAGCAAGATGCAATTATGTGTCTAGAAATTTTGAAAGATAATGAGGTTAGGCCTCTATTCTTGTACCAAAGACCCACAAAGTTTTTAGAAACCACAGCTGAGAAGACACTCTGTCTTAATTCTCCTTGGAAAGAGAGAATCCCTGTGAAGTTTACTGCTTTATAGTGTTATGTTCAAGGTTCTGTGCAGTAGTTGGTTGCTCAGTTACCCACTTCCTGCTGCAATATGGGATTCCTGGAGATCAAGGGAGGTCATGAGATCAGTGTAAAATACTATAACAAAAAAATCTCCCAATAAATGAAACCATATTTTGAAACTGACATCAAGGAACAAACCATCAAAAGCAGTGAACTAGAAACTGGCCACCCAGAAATAGAGTATCTNAAACCATATTTTGAAACTGACATCAAGGAACAAACCATCAAAAGCAGTGAACTAGAAACTGGCCACCCAGAAATAGAGTATCTTGACATTGTATCTTTCATCTTACTGTATCCAAAATTATTTAGAATCATAACAAATGGGGATCTCCTTATTTTATGCAGCTGCTTGGGAGGTGCAAAATTACAGACTCAATGGGAGCATGGACCATTGGAATTTAATATTATGTTTATTACATATAGCTTTAAGCACTGGCAATACTACTGTGTTATCTATGCTTTGGGTTTTTTGGGGTTTTTTTGTTTGGTTTTTTTTACTACTTTGTTTACAATAGTATCTGAATATGTTGTGGAAGTTCATAAACTGCCTTGAAAAACTGACCTGTAGCTCACTTTTATTTTCTTCCCAGGGGACAAGAGAGTACAAAGGTATGTGAATGTCTTAAATTTATGATTAAAATCTGCTTTGTAGTTATTTTTCTAATAGTTGGGGTTTTTTAATATCATTAATGTAGCTGTCCAATTCTGTGCTTATGCTGAGCATATTTGGCACAAAAAGATGTAAAATAGCATCTTAGAGTGGAAGGCAGTATGGGCTTTGGACCTTTACTATATGAAAATCTATAAAAGACCAGGCTGTGTAAAAATGATATCTAATTGCTGGGCAAGATTTATCCTTGCTTTGAAGAAGTCTGTTGTGCCAGAAAAGCAAAACTGTATACCATGATTTTTGTGAGGGGGTTTATGTAAACATTTTACATGCTAGACATAGATATCTGAAAACTTATGAATATTGGCTAGTCTGACCTGAAACTTGACTCTTTCCACTGAAGCAAGCCAAGGATAACTTTTGCTAGTCTCTATGGTTCTTAGATGAAGAAGCATGTTTAACGTTAGTAAACACTTCCATAAGGGATGGTGATTCCACAACAGGACAAAGGAATATTTAGTTGCTGTTCAGACATGGTATAGTAGCAGCATGTGGTGATGAGCCTTCTTGATAAAATAAAGATCATTGACTTTTTCTGCTATTTGGGAACTGGAAAAAATGTGCTGCTTTCATTAGGAAGCATGTCTCATCATGGGGCTGATTTGTGTTACACTCAGTTCTGACTACTGCTTCCGGGTCAAACCTGAGCTGTAATGACCTGTGCATACAGTGAGTTAAAAAGTGTAGTTAATTCAATTTCTAAGTGAAATTCAAGATGTCACATTCTTTAATAAAGCTATTATTGAGCCTTTATCAGTCACTGGTAATTTCTTGCTTGTGTGTGCTATGTAATCGAATGGGCATTCAGCTTATGGTCTGATTACTTACCAGAGTCTTTTCCACAAGAAAAGAGATGGAAGCCCTGCTGACCACCAGCACTTAGCTTTTGGGGCCTTAGGAGAGCACACATAAATACTTTTAATGGCTTTAGTGTGTTTTCTTTGGGGAGCATCAAAACCAGCCTAAGCAGGATGAGCCAGAGAAAGCAGCCGAGGCTTTGTCTGCACAGACGGGTGCAGACAGTCACGCGTTTGATCTGCTTGCACACTGAGCTGTCTGAATGGGAGCCAGCTCTGGCCTGGAAGCCAAAAAGACATGTTAATGCATTGCCATGCTGGAGCTCATAAGCCTTACCAGAGCTAGGGCTACTTTTGTTTCAATAACCTCTCTATAACTGTTTTTTTAATGAAGTTGCTCCCATGGTTTGTTCCAACTACTATATAAAATACTCTATTCTAACAGGACTGAAAATCACATTTTCAAAGAGAGAAAGCATTAAATGTTTTAAATGCTGCTGAACCTGCAAACTTATCAGTAGTTATTATTTGAAATTTTTCATTTGTTTCTGGCTCTACTTGTGAAAAAATCCCATAAAATTTAATACAAGACCCAGGTCTGACAGGAGCATACAGAAGTGAGATAAACCTAGCAAGCATGACAGTTGTTCTAGTAAACAGCTAGTGATCATAGATAGTTTTCTGTTTGAAGTATCTGGGGATACTTCTAGTTTGAAGTATGTATGGCATAGCTTCAGCCTCTAATTTAGTGCTCTGGATTAATAGCAGACATAACTTGGAGCAGCCACCCTTTGTCCAAAAATTCTGTACCCTGCCACAGTGATTCCTCAGTGTGACCATGTGTCAAAAGTAGGGATGGCAGAGAAGGAAGACACTGAGCATAGACTGTTGAGGTTTCTTTATAACGAGGCAATGTTAAGTTTTTTAAAAAAAAAATCACATAAAAAGGCAGAGAGGATGACAGATTGAGTGTGCTAAAAAACAGTGAGGAAAAAAGATCTGAGCTAAAATAATAAAATGATATTGTCATAACACCCACAGGCCTCCCTTCTGGAAAGGACAGGGAGTAATTGTCAGGAGCTAAACTCAGTGTGCTGCAAATTCAGTCTCAAACTATCATTAATAATCTTGAGAAATGAGTCTGGAGGATGGAACTGAAACTGGCGGCATTTCAGAGGCAGAGTCGGCGTCAGCTGTCATCCCATTGCGAGACATACCCTGTTAGGGCCTGTTAATGTTGCACTCCTGTCAGAGTGACATATAACATTACATGTTAAACAAGTGGCAGACAAGACAGTGTGGAAGTGAATTGTTCAGCAGATGGCACAGAATACTTTACTTACCATCTGAAGTCAGAAAATAAAACAAGTGCCATTTTTTGCATTCACTCTCTCATTCTTTACAAATTCTTTTCAATTGGTAGTCTGGGTAATGCTCAGCAACCTCCTTTGTTGTGGCTGTTGAGACAAGAGGAACTTCACAGTATGATTATAATACGAGATATGTGAAGTAGAGCATTAATAAAGTGCACGTACATGTACATACACTTTGAGCTGAAATTGCAGCAGAGTTTCTGAGCCTCACTGAATGAATGCTTTGAGAGTATTACATCTCCAGATATCTGCTTTGAGCTGTGGATCTCCTGTGGCTCATTGTCTCTCCTTTTTTTCAAAGCTTCACCATTTCTAGACACACTAGACTTATGCTATCCTCCCATGTTCTTATCCTTAAAGGAGAAACATTTTCTCTGGGAGCAGGAAAAATAACAGTTAAGCAGCATGACAACTCTTTTCTCTCTTTGAGTTCAATTTCCATCCTTTTGGGGTAAATTATGGTGTTCTCATTGGTAGTGTTGGACTGTGGTTTTACAATCCCATGAACTGGCCTCTTAGGAGTAAGACAGTCATCAGCCATCAGTTTGGGACAATCTGAACTGAGTAATTCAGTAAGTATGAAAAACTGAATTTCATATTGGCTACCTTCTTGATACTCCTGTTTCAATTTCCGGATTCAATTGGCTTTCTTCCTGTAGCCCAAGGAAAGGACAGTAAAAGAGGCCATTGCTATGCAAAGTGACAGAAGGGGAAATGCTATCATTTCACACCTTGGCAAGAGTTTGTTACTCCACACATGCACAAGATACAACCTCTTGTGTCTGGAGTTTGCAGATTAGTTGGAAGAGACAGAAGTGTTCAGATGCCTCTTTGTCATTCAGAAGAAATCCCAGTAAATTATTCGAGAAGACTTACAAAGGAAAAGTGGAACCAGTAGCAAATTCTAGTCTTGTAAAATAGGAAAAAAAGAGGAAAACCTCACTTTCACAGGTAGAGTTCATTATTTTTTAGTTACATGCATACCAAAATCACTATTAAACAAACACAGGCAGTGTTTGCAGTTCTGTAATAAGTGTTTCATTGAAGGACCATGTAATACTGACTTTTAAATTATTACTTGCCAGACGTGGAAAGTGTAACTATTGAGAGATAAGCATAATGTCTTCTCTTCTTTTATGTCCAAGATACAGGAGTTCAGGAATGTGATAAGCATACCATTAAAATCATAGGTTGATTTCTGTGGTGACATAACACTTCCAGTGCACAAAAATCTACAATACTGTTATGTGTTTCAGTTATTCTCAGCCATCCACAAACTCTTCAGGTGTTTCATGTGAAAAAATTCAGTATGAAACATGATGGTTTCTCCATTTTATTCCATTTATTCTGTGCTAATCATCAGAAATGTACCTAAATGCAGACTTATTTAACAGATTTTTACTGGGCCACATATTGGTCTCATCTTAACAAAAGATTTAATAAAGACATTTGTGTTAAAGTCAAGGAATCCCTTAAAGATGGGAACTTTCAAGGTGTAAGTATTATAAATTCTTTATCAATGTAAACAAAATTTCGGTTTCCTTTTACCAGCAAGAAAATTCATGCACCATTTTGACAAGTCTGTTTTAATGAAAAGTTGTAATACAAATACTTTCTACCTGTGACTGCTGATAGACCAGTAATTTCTATGTATCCTCTTTAATAATCTTGACCTTGGTTTGTTACAACTCAGTACATTCCAGCTCATTATGAAATTTTATCTGTCCCTGCAATATATCTGTTAGTAATCAACTGCAGCTTCAGTGTTAATATGCTGCTGGGTAACATGAAATATATGAAAAGAAAGACAAATGGCAGTAGTAATTATTTTATGGTTGACAAGAAACAGCCTGGAATTGTTATAGCTATTTTTACATGGGAAAATTTTGGAGAAGGATATTCACAGAGGGTGATATAAAACTCCCTACACTCTTGCTACAATTTAATTGGGAAAGATAGACCTGACGTAGCTCTTCTAAAGGGCCCTCCACCTATTTTGAATTGAATATACAGGAAGAGATTGGCCTTGTTAGGATAATATGAACAACCCTCATACAGATTAATAGGGATGAAAGAGAAATAAAGCACTAATACATGTGTAAGCCTCTTCAGAAAAGGTTTAAATAAATCCTGTTTTCCAATCAATTACAAAACCTTTACATCCAGTAAGGCCAATTCCATGGCAGACTTTCAGTTTCCCAAAATGAGCTAATACAGAATGTAAAAGGGATGATATTGATCTCCAGGGGTTTGAAGTCATTCTGTGTGGTTTTCCATTAATTAAGTAGGTCAATTAAAATAATCATGTGAAGTAAAATTTTGCTTCAGCTCCAATTTCCTTAACATGTTCTGTCTTTTCCAAAATCTACCACTACTTCTTGACTGTTTGACAGTAGCTATTCACTGAATACAGAGACTAATGAGCCTATATAGCAGACCTTTGGAACTGTGAGATGGAAATATGACTGTTCTCAGGAGCCAACCAAAGAGTTTAACACAAAACAACCTCCACGTGGTCAGTCTGGAGCTATTACTTGTGTGAAAACCCTTGGTGAATGACAGAAACAGCTTGAAATGCCCAATCCATTAGAAATATGAGAATACACCCACAAATAAAACAAAGTTCAAATGCTTAGACAGATGATGATGAAGGTGAATAATGCTAATACCTTCTTTCAGAAAACGGATCAAGGAAAGCAATCAAAAGGGAAGATTAATTGTTTTATCCCCGGATTATCTGGAAACAGTTGTTGATAGAATCACAAAGGGTGTTTCAAAGCTCTGGCTTAATGAAGAGATAACCCAGAATTATCACGTTTAATTATTTTGCAAAGGTCATTATGGCTTCTGGTTTTTTCAGCAATTTAAACACAGTGGTCTGTTAGAACAGAAGAGAAAGAACATATTACTTCAGTAACAACACTGAGCCATGAATGCTGATGTATGAGAGCAGCTGATGTTCTTCATTAGAATATTTACAAATGAAGTTGTCACATTCTGGAAGAGACAAAAGTATGAGTAATTAAATTGGATGATTCTGGATTATTTTATCTAATCCAGCATTTAAGAATGGTCATTACTGCAAAATCAGGCTGATCTTCAATAATCTCTAGACTAGGTAATTAGTAATCTTACCTCATGTGTGTGATCAAGGGCTACTTTTATGCAGGGCTCATTTTCGTTACTACTTCTTTCCCTTCTCCCCCTTTTTTCTTGGGAGTTAATTTAAAGATCTTGAAATAAAGTAGCCAGAATATCTTGTAAACCAATTATGATGAGATTTCTGCTTTTGTTTTTCTACACCAATGTTGGCTTTCAACATCTCTCACAAAAGTCCCAAAGCAGTTCTAATATTTATTTGCCTGTTGTTTTCTTCATGCCCCTCAATATCACAACATATTTTTCAACTGAATATTAAAAAACAGTATTAATTATCCAACAGTAAGGAGATTTAGCTGGTATAAACAGGCTCCATTGACTTCAATAGAGCTGTGATAATTTATAACAAAAGAAGATCATGCAGTAAATAGCCTATTAAAACTAAATGAAATGTATCATTAATAGCATGTGGCATATCATTTATAGCACAGTTTGGTCTAAGCATTTCTTTAGATGATATCATTACTATCTGGCAAAAGATCTGATATCTGCTGTTGGAAATTTGGCTTCAAGTTAACCGTAGCCAGTGCATGTCTAAATAGAATAAGTAGGAGTAGCAAAACTGTCACTTTTGTTACCTAATTTGTATTAAATATAAAAGATTTGTTGAATTGTTATTATTTTAATGCTAGATAATAATGAAGTACAATCTATGAAAATTGCTTTTAAATTTCTCCTTGATTTAAATTTAGTTGAATGAACTTCACCTTGATGAACCCCTTCGATATTGAAAGCCAGATGCCTCAGAAAGCCAAGGTCAGTAATAAATAGAAACAGCATTTGTTTTCACTCTAATTTGTGGAAGTAGTACTGTGGCATATTCTGATTATATTCATAGTTTGTTATTTTAACTGGATGACAATTTTGATTTTTCATCAGGATGGTAATCTTAGACACATAAAATTGGGACAGAAACATTTAGCTTTCTAAAAGCAGGCATCTGGTACTAGGATCTAAAATACAGTCATGGGAAGAAAATTACTATTTGCAAAGCACGAAACAACAGCCAGATTGTTTCTTGTTCACTCACTGTGCACAGTGTGTGTTGGCACCATAATGCAGTAGCTCAGAAATCTCAAACTGTCAGGAAAAACAAACCATGCCCCACAGACAGAATAGAAGGTTGAAGAAAAGGCACAAAAAGGAAACCAGGGATTCATCTCCATTTATCAACAGAATGCTGTATTTGACAACAGTGTGGTGGAATCTACTTCTCATTCATGAGTCATTCCTGGTTACTCCTTTTTAGGCTGCTCTTGTCTCTTCCATCAGTTTACAGTACTAAGCTTGATTTAATGGGCAGTGAAACAAGCAGGAGGCACATCATTCATATTGATGCTTCTTAATTGCCTTCTAGTCTGTTTTAAAATTCTCTTTCATATTAGGAACTAAGAAGGTATTCTAATTATTGAACAATCCAGAGTTGTTTCTTATTTGCATGTCTTTTCTGCTTATTTTAGGACAGATTGGTTTTATAGTATTTTGGTTTTGCACAAATGAGTTACCATTTCTTCATTAGACTACTTTGCTCTTTTTGTTAAATTTCCAGTGAAATTAATTAATGTTATCCTGAATATTAGCAGTTTGGAGATCTGAAGCGTATAATGCAGTAACCTTTCTGTTTGTACCTTATTATTAGCATTATTTGATCACATTATAGAGCCAGGGCAATTTTTCACTGATGTGGCTTTTTCCTTGTGAATTTTTTGCCCTGGATAAATTTGCCAGGGTTTTTGTTTTTGGGGGGTTTGTTTGTTTGTTCGTTTGTTTTTTTCCCTGTTCTTTATATCTATGTATGATCTTGCATATTTGCAGCTATGCATAGGCCTAGGAGAGGCCAAACTGTCTAGAAGAAAGAAATAACTAATCAACACAATAGATAGAGTCAAGTTCTTCAGCATGTAGTCATCCAAAGCACTCACCATGTCCGCTGGAAGGCTGCCAGGTACTTGAAATATGGTATGAGGGACTGCACAGAACAACCTCCACCTGGTGCTTTGTGAATGAGCATCCATTCCATGGTGCTATGGGGAAATTCTTGCCTGTTCTCACTCTTCAGACACAGACTGAATTTTGGTCTTGGTTTTTTTGTTTGTTTGGTTTTGTTTTTTGGGGTTTTTTGGTTTGGTTTTTTTTTTGTTATTGTTTTTTGTGGGGTTTTTGTGGGTTTGTTTTGTTTTGTTTTGTTTGTTTGTTTGTTTTTGTTTGAGGTTTTTTTTGTAATGTAACTACAAATATTTAGAAAATATGCAATTTTCTGTCATAAATGCAATTAAACCACAAAATAATAAAAGCACAGGTAAAAGTCAAATGTATTTTTAGTATTGTACTCTGATTTCTTAGATAATAAATGTGCATTTTAATGAAAGTCAAATGAGTGAAGCAGCTAATTTAATTGCTGGATTAGACAACCCTTTGCAGAGAATCTTTGGGCTGAAACTTTAAAATAATTAAATCACATAAAATTTAATTCTACTGGGTGCCTAATATAATTATGGTTCACATTTAGGAATTTTGTATCATTTTGTATCAGCTGCAACTAAAGACTCTCTCTATAAATATATGTATAAACTCATTGTTTCAGCTCTGCTTTCACCAGAAATGTTGCCTAATATTGATTAGTGAATGTTGAAAATGGCACGGTCAGATTGGATGGCTGAGGTGTTCAGAGAATGGAGGTACACAGAACTGGAGTTACAGCCTCTGAAGGGGTGTTCACTGAACGAGTAATCATTCAATGAAAAAGCATTTTAAGGGGCAAGGCCAGTTGAAATTAATCCCAAATGGGCCCTTTTAACTTAGTTCCACATCTGTGACTCAAATGCAGGCCAAAACAATTGTTGTGTAAATTCAGTTATTGTTTGAGGTGTAAAATGTGATGAAATAATTCAGACACTTAGGAAGAATACTTAGGAAGTATTAATTCTTGCAGTCTAAAGAGAGGGTAAATTTCCCCCGTGCTTGTTAGAATGAGAGGTTCTAGCTGGGAATAGGGCATTTAAAAAATGTTGTGGTGTCAGTTGCTGAAGAGAGTGTGAGCCAGTCTGCTGCTCTGTGATTACGGTTTCGTCTCCTCAACCTAATTGTTAGGGCAAATGTCATCATTTCTATGTGTAACCGAGCATTGAAAATGTGTAAATTTAATTGGTACTTACAATTATTGCAGGTGCATGATTGTGCCCATAAAACTAGAGTTCTTCAAAAACACCTAGTTCAGCAAAAAATTGCTTACTTGAAATAAAATAAAAACCTCCTAGCACATCTCAGAGGTTATCACAGAAGGCACTTTAGGATTCCTGGGAGGTGATTTAGTGGAATAATGATAGACTGTCAATGTCAGGTCCTGCACAGAACAGTGGAAAATGGGCTAAGTTTAAGGAAATTTAAAAGCTACAGCCTTGCCATATTTGGGATATTTTTCTTTCAACAGGAGAAAGAAATAGCTAGACTCTTCTCATATCATCTTAGCATAGCAGTCTTTTCGTATCATCTTTCATAGCAGTCTTGCATAATACTTTTTTGACAATAAAATACCACAGCTATTGTATTTACCCCTATGCAGGTACTCTGCTAGATTTGTGACTAAGTAGATACCAGTGAAAGGAAAAACCTTGAGAATTTATTCTAAATCTGATGATCAACATTCATAAAAAACAAAGAAAAAACCTTGAAAAAATCATAAAGAACAATGTTTCATTTTGTCAGTTTAAAAATTAATTGTTTTGGTGCTTGCTTTAGAACCAATTTCTTCTTCAAAATTGTATGTCAAGAGTTAATGACCCTATATTTGTTTGAAAACTAATTGTGAAAAGGAAAAGTGAGCAAATTTCCAGACACAGATGAGTTGCTTCTTGGGTAAAATAAAGACTCTTGGTAAATCCAAAGGAATATGTTTGTTTATATCCCTGAGGTTTCCCTACAGGTGAGGTGTTCTCACATCGGGGCTTCCACCAGTGGAGGGTTCTGACCCCATCAGTGGAGGGTTCTGACCCCACCAGTGGAGGATTCTGACCCCATCAGTGGCCACTGGTCCCATAGAACAGCTTGAGAGGGCCCCTGGGACTGAGAAGAGTTGGATGTTGAATGGTGCTACCCTCCTGAGAAAAACTGGGCAGGAATCTTTGGGCAACTGCTTTCTCTAAAAAAGTCGATAAGCTGTCAAAATTAATACTTTTACTGGATTTCTATGTTTGAAGAAATAAAAAAAATCTGTCTGTAGTTTCTTTTCAAGGAAAATTCCTGAAAAGCTCAGTGATTAAGAAGGATGTGGGACACCTAGATTAAAATACTCCTTTAGTCTAATTCTTGGCAGTCTGAAGAAGATTTAATTATTTATGGAAAGTGGGACAGTTCAAACAAATTAATTTGGATGACTGAATTAAGACCAATCACCAGAGCGTGGATATCAGACAAGGCAGCCTACTATTTACAGGAGGGGAAAAATAGGGATTTAGTGCAGATCAGGAATTTCTGAAATCTTTCCTTGCTCTTATAAGAAGCAAATCCAATTCTAGTTTTCATCTGTCTGAAGTCCAGGTCTAAATGGAACTATGCTGGACTAAACATCTAAATCAGAGCTTTCAGTGTATTACTAGAATGAAATATTTTAAAAGTGTTCAAAAAAATAGGATATAGTAGGGCAGAAAGAAGAACATTTTCAGGAAGGAGAGGATCATTAGTCATTTATTTCAAAATTGCTTTTCTTCATAAGTCACAAAACATTGTCGATGACAAAGAGTTATATATACTTTTATAAGCTTTATACTTTTATAAGCTTTCAGCTGTTGAAAGAGTACATCTATTAGTGCAAAAAGAGTGTAGTCTTTTTTCTTTTCCCAGTACTTTTCTAACTTATTTCAGCTTAAATCAATACTTCTCTGGGAAAATAAATTATCTACTTCTACTATGAAAAGTTTATTTGAGCAGAGTACAAAGGAATATTTGTTTGTGCCTTGAATGCCCCTGGGGGATTCTAGAGATATAATTTAAGTATTGTATTTATTATACCTTCTTCTACCTGAGGACATACTAAGTACAAGAGGGGTGGGTGGTGGAGATGTGGTGTTGGTGATGAAGAGAGGCAGGGAGATAGAAGGAGAGCAAAAAACCAAGAGCTTAATATATTGAAATATGTGGGGAAATGCTGAAAAGCACATTAAAAATATCAGAAATCACCACAATTTCAGGTTAGTCTCAGAAGTCATAACAAATGCAGAAGGAGAGAAGCTAAATGACCCAGGGCTATAATGGGAGAGAAAAATGGGTAGAGTAGCTGTTGCTATAAAAGTCCTGTAAGACCTTCTTTTATGGCTGTGGGAGAGTACTGATGAAGTTTAAAACAATAATATAAAAATAAGGGGTTTTTTAAGAAATAACTTGCAAAACCAGAATAAATGAGAATTAAACGTACATAGAAAAGGTGGCACTACAGACCTTGTCAGGCAAGCCTAAAGAGAGCAGGAGCTGTCAAAACAACCCATGTGTGTGTATTACAGTCCAGGACAAGCAAAGGAAGCACATTCTTCCATGCCACTAAGCTGGCATGGACATGTTCAGCTGCACCCTGATCATCTTTCCTGGCTGATCTTACAACCTTACCATGAAAATGCTGGGTAAATAACTGCAGCTTTGGATTTTCACTCAGCATAGAAAGCAGGCAGGCATTTGATTGGAATTCTTCAGTCAGTCTTCTCTGCTGTGATAAATGAAATATGAGTAAAGTCAAAGCATTGAAACACATCATTGTTCACAAGAATTTACCAGTGAAGAAGAAAATTTTGATTCAATGGAAAGCAACCTAGCATGAAACAGCCTGTGTAAGCAACACAGCCATAAACTGTCCTGCTTTGACTTGGTAGTCTTGGCCAAGAAGAAAATTTGACACACTTAGCAAAAAGATTTTGTCTTTACTCTGTACCTATAAGGTACACTGTGTGTTGATAACTTCTTGTTGGCTAGTTATTTTATCACCAAGCATTGGCCTGATTAATTTTATTCAGAACCCTGATTGCTTTAATTTGTTTAATATGTCTTGCTGTATTTGTATCACAAGAACTAGTGTTAATATAACCAATATCATGACACCAGATCATCATGACATCAGTACTCTTCAAATTCTTTTAGTGTAAAGCTTCTACATCAGATCACATCTATATATTTTTATTTAATCACCTTAATTTTATTGCTCCTATCATGCAACGCTTGAAAAACACATGGAGACCAGTATACCTTGTATCTCTCTTGTTTTCTGTTAATGTTTCTCTTACCCTTTAACTGAATTGAACTAATGTACTCTGGAAAATAATGTATGGAATTTAGGTGCAAGGAGGAGATGTTAATTCTGTTGTTCACATTCAGAGTCCACACTACAGAAAGAGTCTGAGTGACCAAAATTGGTGTGTTTGTCTGCTGAAAAAAGTTTTGAAGCTTGATAATAAGTGTGAATATTTCTAGAAAATCTCGTGAGAAGTCAGATTCTGCTGTTCTGATATTCATCAGTTATTTCCTTTGGTTTTGAAACCAAACCAGGTGCAAGAGGTGTACTATATGCTCATCTGCACAAAGACCTATGTTTCCGTCAATCAAAACAATGACGGGATAAACATCTCCTGTCACTTTGTTCTACAAACTTGACAATTAAAAAGTTCTTACATCTGGATTTTTTATTATTACTCATGTGAAATGTAGCAGATTATATCACTCTGGCACAATTTGTCATACAGAAACTGCTTTCTGTAAGTATGCTTAGGTGTTAAAGGCACTTTAACATTTTTTTGAAGGTAGGTAATATAAGGAGGTTTAGGGCTCTCTTCTCATCAGGAAGGCAAATTGCCCTGAAAACATCAACATCTAAACACTTTTCCTATCAATAAAATGGGGAATTTTGGTGCTATTTATGTTGGTGGTAAGACGAAGAAGTGGTTCTCTACAGGATTTTTGGAAGAGTAAAAGTCTGATATAGGTCCTGCTATTTCTCCATTACTCCAAGTAGTGGGATGATTGCCTTCTATCTACCACATAGGGATCGCAGTTTACTCTCTTTGGTATATGATATGTGCTTCAAGAGAGTTTATTTTGGAGAACAGAGAAGTGAAAGAAATTCCTTTGTGAGCAAATCCAAAACCATTGAGAAATTAGTCTGCTGCTTCAGAGAAGTACTCTGCTTTTCAGTTCTTATATCAGTTATCAGAATTTCACTGTTGTGTACGAGATAATGTTCATTCTTTATCACTCCTTTCCTTCTGTTTCCATGCTAGAAAGGGCTGATTCCTGGTCCAGAAAAACACAAAGGGATGCTTTAAATAGGCAGCAGAACCATATTTTTGTTGTGCCACCCTGCTAGGTCTGGTTGTTGCCATCCTTCTCAGGTAATTTGAACCACATTGGAGACCAGATTACGCTGAGAACTTGGTCTATTTATGCTTTCCTGAAATTTGTTGGGCAACCAGCATTCCTTTGATTTTTTTTTTTTTGGGTTGTTTGCTTGTTACAGTTGTTTGAAACTCTGATGATTTCTTCTTTTACACATTTTTACACAACTCCATTTTAATAATTTTCTAAGCAAAGGTGTTTGGGGTGTTTTATGTTAAATAGAAAATATAATTTGCCTTTTTACCTTTTTGTTTAGATTTACCAAGGTTATCAAAAGTATGATAAAGTAAATTGTTTGTGTCTCAATCTACATTTCTTGTGAATGCATATTTTTTTTCTGTTTAGAAAACAATCAGATGTGATCTTCATAGTCTATGGTGTTTTCTCAGGAAATCATAGTTAATGCAATCATGCCAGATCTCCTCTTTCTCAGCATTCTCATGTGTCTGAATGAATGACAAAAACATTTCTTCCAGAGTCTTAAAAGCGAGTAGTTTTCAAGGGGAAGTAAGGCATAAAGCTGGAATTTTTCTTTATTTTTTGTTCCATACAGGCCATGTCCAGCATAGGTAAGACCAATAATCATATGAAAAATTTTTTCCAGAGAGAATTGTCTGGGTATGTAAAGGGTTGGTATTGAAAGGATGTCTTAGTGGGACATTATGAGTTTTCCTAACTGGCATTAAAAAACTCCCAAACAAACCAGAATGGATGAGATGATGAGCAACACAGCTAATTGAGCCTATTCTGCTGAATTTGGCTGAAAATTACATGGCATTTTTCACCTGAGGATGAAAAGCTGAGTAGAGAGACCCCATTTGTTTTCAGAAGTCTTGCTTTGAAAGGAACTGATCTCAAAAACACCCCAAAAGCTATTTTGCATAACAAAAGAAAGAGGATGGTACTTTCATTGGCATGTGCAATTTTCAGGATTACTTGGCATTTTTCAAATAATACACAACTTTGGACTTCCAGATGTGTGTAATTTATTTTCATCACGTCTCTAGTATCCCATGGTTTTGCTGTGGGTTGTTTTTTTTTATTTTCATCTCGTGGTTTTCCTTACTTCATCAGATGCATATGTGGATGCACAATCTGCAGTGCCTGTGAGCAGGCAGGAGTAGCCTCTGCAGGGGAAGTGAACTCTTGTAAATCGCTGTGACCTGTCTGGTCAAAGGGATGGACTGGGCAGAGCAGGGAGACATTCCGAAGCACGCATGCAAAATGGTTCAGTTTAACTGTACAGGCACTTCCAAAGTGCTCTGTAGAAAAGGGTGCTGTTTTATTCATTTAGGAGAAAAGTGAACATGTATAACTGAAGGTTTAAGGTGCGGTTGGTTTTCTACTTCTTGTAATTACCATTTGAATACAGAAGTGCTGTTAGTTTCTCTGTGCTGTGCCATGCAAGCACAGGCTGTGGTCTGACAAATATAGCCTCTTAATGGTTTGATATTGAAATCAGGGGGTTTACTCTCTGAAAATAGCAATTTGTATTCTGTGTGGTTGCTACAGTAGTTGCTGCATTTAAATTATTTATGCAAAGATTTCTGTTCTCGTCTTTATTACAAATCACACTGACTGCATGCTCTGCAAGGGTGGAGTTTCCCTCTGAAATTCTGCACTGTTTCAGGACTGAATCTTTATCTCATCACTGGCTGTGTACTGTGGTGAAGATGAATTGAGATCACACAGCACTGCACCTTTCATTGACACTGGGAACAGAATCAGCTTTGTGTGGAGATAGGAGAATCCACCAGAAGCAGAGAATTCCCCTAACGTCAGTCATTAGCACTTCTTGTAGACCACAGAACCAAACCCTTCAGGGGATGAAACAGAGTTCAGAGAGTGATGTGTGCCTGTCAATACAAATCTGCTTTTAAGAGGAAGAGAAGAGGAATCCTTGTAGTTTCCCATGAAAAAAAGAGAAGAAAACAACTCTGACACTATTTAAGAACAAATTGAATGGAATTGATGTTTGTGGAAGTCAGCAAATAACAAACAGATTCTCCAGTTTTCCGAGATGGTTGATTTGGCATGCTAAATTCTTCCAGAAGAGAAAATTCACTGCCATCTGTAGATCAGTCACTCCAGCGGTCTCATACACATTGTTCATGTGGAAAGTCCCAGACTATAGGGTCAGAAAATTCCTTCAGGGTTTGGCCCATATCCTCCCATTCTCCACACCACTCAGGATTTTCCATGCCTGGGTCTACTCCTAGGGGTCTCATCAGCTCCTCTGGACATCTCTGCAAACCATATAGAGGAAGCTTACCAGATAAAATACTAGGAAGGTGGTATCTTTAACATTCAGGGGAAATTGAACATTCTCTAAAAGTGACGTAACAGAGGGAAGGGAAGGGAAGGG
>VWYP01007237.1:0-13703 GCA_013400435.1 Pycnonotus jocosus | reverse complement strand
TGCTGTGTTGGAAATATTGTTGTTTGTATCTTCTTCAATATAAATAAACTCTGGCCCCAAACTTAGTATTCCATGATGAATATCATTAGCCAGGATATTAACTGTTGCAACACTGAAAGCTGGATTCAAACGGGGACTCCAGTCAAGGTTCGCAGGTTGAACATCCAGAATTTCCACAGAAGTCAAATTTACAAAAAAAAATTCTTGTATTTCAGACACAGTGTCATCAATTATTGATATTTCTATCACAGCATTTGTCTGAAAATGTAAAAACATAAGCTCTCCATTGTAGATGGGTATAAAGTCTTCCAGTGGTTTGGCACTTCCAGGAATGGTCTGATATGTCAGTTTAGTGAGATTACTTTGAAAGCCAAACAATCTTTGGACATGTAGTCTGACTACCTGGACATCTTCTTCAACTGAAACTGATCTTGAGTTAAGATCAAACTGAAAGATCCCCATTGGCTCAATTTTAGCTACCATAAATCCTGATCTGAAACAGAAACAATATCACATTGAGAGAGGAAATACAAATAATGAAAATCACAACAATCAAACATAATAATTTTCATTGAGCAATCAATGATAGCTCTAAGAAAGTGGATTAAAAAATGTATAACAGTAGAGGGAAGAAATAGCAACCATACAAAGCAAGACATAGACAGGTTCCCTAAAAAATGATTTTGTAATGTTTGCATTGAGCAGCCCTCCACAGGCTTAATGCATCCTAAGTCAGGACAGGATGCTGAGCAGATGATACATAAAATATGGTCTTCCTGACAAAATGGAGAGGCAAAGGAAAGTAGATCTTCCTACTGTGGACATAATACAGGAATATAACATAGCCACTGCAAGTATTACCAGTTTTAAACACTGAGTAAACCTCCTGTACCAAGGGAAAACTGTGAAGTAGACAGCTGCTAGCAGGTCTACAGTTTTATAGCCAGAAAGCTAGAGAAGGACAGGAAGTTATTTTAAAATATACAGTAAGGCTTTGAAATACTTTCCCTTTATAATATTTTTCCCAGATCTGGGTCTCGTTATCAATATCAATTTAAGCTTTACTTTGTTCATATTAAATATATACCCTTCTTATTACAAAATATTAGACTGACTCTGCTAAATCTTGTGTCACCCCTTTCTCTCTAGAACTGAACCATTACTCAAGGCCTAAAATGCTACTCCATCTCCAACACAAACACTTATGCTCTCCCTCATTAAAGACAAGAACAGAGACAAGCAGCACCTATAGATGTATTTTCAGTTACATTGCTAAGGGATGCTAAATGGGCTTTGTGTATTAGATGCTTCCTCTGATCTGGAAAACATTAGATTTGGGAATAGAATACTCTGCTTAATATCATATAGAATTCCAATTTTACATGAAAATTGCTATGAGAACATATAGTTATTTACTGTTAAATGGCACAATTACAGTGAGTGGATTTGGCTAACAGATGAGAGTCTTCCAACACTTAGGAAGCCAAAAAACCTTCTAAGTAATTGTGACCTTCATGTCTTGTGGGATGCAGTCTTAAGTTTTCTAGGAAAAGTTATTCTCATACAGTCAAGGTACTTGACTCGCACAGTAAACATGTGCTTGAAGACTCGAGTCCATAGGATGGACAAGCCCACGAGAAAGGGTCAATTTGAGGAATTTAGGTATCTGGTTCACTCCTGACTTCCTTCAGATTTCCCAGTGCAATTTTAACATGGTGAAGCCAATACCTTTCTCCATACAGTGTCACTCTATGCCCATCTTTTTATACACATTCATCTTCAACAAGGAAGAGTGAAAATAGTTTGAAGAACAGTTAACAATTTAACTGTGATGAAAAACTACATTGAATGTAATGTTTTAAATTTTCAGAATAAAAAGATGGTTTAATATAATTTAGGTGTTTTAGAGCATTTCCTACTCAATTTTATTTATTTTAAATATTTGTATCTAAGATCTTCTAAATATGGATTTCTAGGGACACTGAAAATTGATAGAGTTTATTTCATTCTTCAGGCTTCCTGGTTAAAACTGTTGATTTTGGTTCTTCAACCTAACTGTCTTTCCTAACTGTCTCCATCATTCTAGAAACATTCTAGGCACCTCAGATCCCAGTGCCAAGAAACAGACCGGAATTCAGAAATTACATTCAGAAATGAATACGGAAAATCCTCAGTTCTGGGCAGTTTAGATTTGCAGTACTGACATTTGTTGCCATGTGAGACAAGACATAGAAATTTATCAAAAAAGGAACTACAATTTGTTAGTTGTCTATAATTTAATAAGGGTTTGTATGAGGCATATGCCTCTATACATGTCATAATTCTTACAGCATCAGTGCAACTCAAAAGTGTAATATCCTTACCTCAGGCGAGCCCCACCAGATGCATTGCTGTGCACTGCTGTTAAAGTGATTGCAAATGTCTCAAGTTTATTTGGGCTTGGAGTAGCTTGAAATGAAATCACTTTACTTTCCTCCCCAGAGGAAAATACAACAGTACCTGAAAGGAGAATGATTGAGAGGGTCAATATGACTAAACAGGAATTCTCCTTTTACCTGGAAATACACTGACATGGGGACTTAATCGCAATTCCACTCCACTGAGGTGAAAAAATCTTCATGATGAGGGTCTTTCCTATAGAAAGCTGTCATTCAGGGGCATAGCATTGTGTCTATGAAAAAAAAAGTTGGGTTTTTTCCTCATAAAGCAAGTATGTCCCTTACAGATAAAAATTGGATCACATGGCTTTATTCTAATGACTCTTCATTAATTAAGGAAACATGTAGAAGTAGAAAGAACTAAAAGGTAGTATCATAACTTATGGAACAGTAATAGCTATTGTCCTTGTGGCTGTACATAACTTGTTGCAGCAATTACTCACCAAATGGAGGAGTAATATTGCCTAATTTAACAGAGTCAGTGACTAGGTCTGGTGGGCATTCTGAAATCCAGCTAACTGTTACAGAGCCATAAACTCCTCTTCTGCTTATGACAGCATGGCCTGTCCCTGCTACAATGTTTGTAAGTCGTAATATCACAGATTCAAAACCAACCTGTGGAAACATAGTAGATTTTATCAGAAAATGGAATAAAAATGGACAATAACGTACATGAAAGCATAGTGTCTTTTGTAAAATGGGCATCTTACAATAAGGATGCATGCACATAGAGAGATTTATGTGCATGTATCTATGGACATATGAATATGTATATTTCCTTCACAGCTCTTTAATATTACTTGCGCATTTTAGATTTCTGGCTATTATATTGCAGGGAAAATGAACAAGTATGAGTGATATTTCAGCACTAAAAACAGTGAAGAGAGCAATCTGTGTCTCTTGTTTAGAAAAAGAATAAATCAAGCCTGCCCTCAGTGCTCACACATAATAACTGTACTACTCTCTCTCTCTCTCTCTCTCTCTCTCTCTAATTAGGTCTAAAATAAGTTATTAATTGTGTATTCAGTGGAAAGTAAGTTGTTGCCCCATGACACTGTTCACAAAATTACTCTTGCTACTGTGATCTACCTTTCTTTTTCTCTGAGCAGCAAATAGGAGTGAAAATAATTTACATATTCTAAAAGCAATGATAAATGGGTATATGGTAATATATGGTATATAATAGTCTTTCTGTAAACAGTGTATACAGAAAAACTATTTGACTTAAGTCTCATTGTAAATTAAAAACCCAAATAGTGCTTCGAGATAATTAAAATCATTAAGTAAAAACTTCAGTAAAATTTCAGCATTAAAACTTCATCATGCCTTGCATTACACAAAAAAGTGAATGGTAACACATATACCATATTAAAGTAGGTAAATTATCTTTTCTCACTCTCATACAAATTTAGCACTCAATGGTTACCAAATTTACTGATATCTCTATTAACACTCAGCATATATCCCATCTCTTTTTGCACATAATACTGAATACATGCTATTACTTGCTTTGGGGTTGCTGCACTTATAGAAACATTGTCCAGATTTACTTATTTTCCTTTAAGTCTTAGAACTCTCATTTCATGTAAATATTTACACAATTTACATTTTATAGTGAAGAGGCCTTTTCCAGATGTATTAAAATATTTCTATAAGAATTTGTATCAGAGGAAAAAATAACATACAGTGCAAGTAATAACAGGAAAAATCTCTTCTGTTATATTGATTACAATGAAAACTTCACTGATTTCTTATGACAGGTATCTTCTGTAGTGAAGTGTACCTTTCTTCCATGGTAGGAACATGACACCACAACCAGGCTACTGACCTGTGAATTGGCAGCTTCCTCAGGAATAAGCAACACAGCAGACTTTGCTATTCCTAATATTTTAGGCACATCCTTGGCACTTTCCCTAACCAGGCTTACATTAGTCAGTTCCAGAGTAAAATTCAAGCCAAGTAGAATAAATGCCTTTGAAAGAGAGAATTTAATTAAAAAGGTAGCAATTTAATTGCATTAAAAATGTATTATCCAACAGTTCAGGTAATTAACAAAACAATGTACAGATTTTGTTTGCTTACATACAAAGCAGCATTTTCAAGACAAGTGTTTTGTTGATTATGTTTTTCAAAGAATTACAGTTAAGCCATCAATATTGTGATCTGCCAGCAGTTTGCTGGAATGTGAATTTGTAAAGGAACCATTGCCATTTTAAAATGTTGTATCTGACACATTGGACCTTCCCTTGATTTTAATCTTTAGGATTAAAAATGTTTAAGAGGGTTGTAAGACCATGTAACAGTGGATGTAAGACTGTGATAATAATGACAAACAACAAAGAAACACAGAAGACTGCAGGTATGTTTATCTTCTTCATTAGTCGTAAATGGCAGATCACTATTTGCAATCCAAAAGAAACTTAAGAAAATGTTTGCATATATATAATAATAAGATATTGAACTAACAGTAACACAAAACAACAATGTAAGGAAACATTAAATATTTGAACACATGCATAGCAATGATTATGCAATTTCAGAAAATGTGATTTTAAAGTCCAGTTCTACTCCATAAAGAGGAAATTCATAACAACAAAACTCTCTTTTCTGCTTCTTCATAATTGATACTAGTGAGAGTTTTATATCTTATTTGTATTGCGATGAAACAAATGGGAACAATAAATATCATAGGAGCTAAAAGAGTAGTACACACCTGGTTGCTGATTGGCACTCTTTTTACTCCAAAGCTGGCACCATCCCTTATTGTGAGGAATCCCACCTCATTCCCAGGTTCAATTAGTGCTTCATCATGAGGGGATATGACGCGGTACTCGACCATCACTTCTCCAAATGCCCCAGCATGCCGAGTTACATTGATCTGAACACAGCGATCCAGAGCTTTTCCTACCAATACTGACTGCTGATCAGGGTACAGGGCAAACACTCCATAAGGATCATCATTTGCAAACACAGTGATCTTTGAAATTCCTTTCTCATGGTCCAAATCTGCTCCACCTTCCACTGAAATCAGGTGTACCTCATAGTTTTCATCCAGTTCTGGAACATCATCAGGTAACAGATAGATAATTATCTCAGCTGTACTCTGGTGGTCAGCAATGACAACGGATCCCTCTGTCTCAAGAAAGTCACCTGTGATGTCAAATTCACTACGTATTTCCCAGTAAACCTGAAATTAGTATCGAAAACACAAAATATAAAAGAAAGAAAAAATACCACTAAAGTCATAAACTTGCATATTCAGAATTCAGTATAGACAGGATGTGGAAGAGACTGCTTTTAAATAGGTAAAATAAAAATTGGTTTGGGTATGCATAGGAAGAATATCCTATCACACAGACTATCTTTCAAAAGAGTGTGTTATTTCATTAAAAGTGCTATGAATATAAATATTTCCTTTGTCTAATTTCAGAAAATTAATGTAAAACTATGTGGAATTTATGAGCATTTTTCAAAAAGTATTTCTATTTTCACACCAAAACACCCTTGCTATTTTTTCTGTCTCCAGTATTCCTCATATAAGAAAGAAAGGAAGAACTCTCATTAAATACAGCAGATGTTTCTATTAATTGATCAATTTATTTTAAATTAAATTAGTTTCTGTTAAACACTGACTTCTAAACAACTTTAGGTAAGAAACAATGTGCATGATGGTTCAGAAAAGTCTGATTCTGTCTAAAAAAGTAAAGTGTGACCATATCAAAGACAACTCACTATGAAAGTATTGTCCCTTCTGTTCTCCCATCAAAAACAAATGGGGAAAGAAAGAAAGTGAGAGCAGTACAGCAGTATTGTTTTCCTTTTCTTTCACCCAGACCAGGGAAGACTGAATTTTACTCTCTAAATTAGAAGCACTAGGGCTAAGCCCTTCCTAAATTCAGTCTAAAAGGCAACATTTAAACAAAATTAATTTGACAAACAAGCAATTGAAAGGCACAGAATGAGACATTTTTCCATACATTGACACTGAGAATGGTTTCAGATAAAATTGTTTATTAGGAAAAGAGTGAGAATACCGTTATGTTCCCCAGAATGCCTTGAATTCGTTTGACAAACAGTGTAATATTTTGTGGCCCTTCGTCTCCTGAGGGCTCTGCATAGTTACTCTCAGTTAATGACTGAGGAGCAAACTGTACAATTCCATTGGGATCACCAAACTTCTCTATCTGTAAAAAGGTAAACAAATATTTAAAAACCTAAAAACGTAGTGTGAGTTGTATTTTTTGCTAAAACCACTGAGATTTTCACTGCTAGATGCTACAGGGGCACATATCTATCTGATAGTTCTAAAAACAGCAGAGAAAGTTTTGAATGTCTCTTTTTCAGTTTTCAGTTCCCCTGTCCAAGAAGGAAAAGAACAAAGTTTTATTTCAAATGCTGTATCTGAATATTTTGATTCTAAAGCAGGAAATGCTCAGGCACCTTAAGCTAGTATACAGAAATTCTTCTAACACATTTAGAACAGTTTTCAAACTTGGCACTATGGGAAAGAGAGCTCATCCATACCCATGTGAACCATTAGCTGCAACAAGAATTTGGAGTAACCTGTCTTCCTGAAGTGGACTGTGGAAGTAAGAGCTAATTCCATCAACACCTTACAGACCAGATAATAAAATAAAAATACAATTTCTAGGAGAGATTTTTTTTTTGCAGGTTTCTTAGAGCAGCTTTATAAATATTTGCTTAGTTGCAGTGTCCCTAGAGCACTGTTTTGTCTTTGATAACTCAAAAATATCTGCATTTCTCTTGAACTGTGAGAAGTCAGATTTCCTCTCTTCCTCTGAAGATGTCAAGAGTGACAATATCCTACTTAGCTGCTGAGGGCTCGGAGCCTGGTGCTGTGCGGGCTTGTCCAGATCGCTATTATCTACCCCACATGTGATGGCTGGTGCAGGCCAAGCAGCCCAGCCTGGAGAGTCTGTCCATCACTGTATTTTGCTGTCTCAGGATTTGGGGAGGCGTGTGTGTGTGGATGATTTGTCCATAATTGTTTTTCATTTGCTCAGGGGATAAAGACATTCTGTCTTTGTCTCAGTGGAGCTTTGGTGAAGAGCACTTTTTTGTGTGTAAATCACCCTCTATATTGTATACCTTTGTCATTAATATTTTTGCTGTTACTGTTGGTTTCTCATCTCAATGGTGTTTTCAAATACATTTTTCCTGTCTTGACTGAGAAACTCTGCTTTTTGTCTCCCTTTCACAGGAGGGTTTAGGGGAAGGGAAGCGGTTGTGTGGGGTTTAATTGCCAGCTGGGTTTAAACCACAACAGATGACAAACACATTGAGATATAGAAATGTGGGCTCAATCCACGCTCTCTCCAAAGAGAGCTATAGAAAACTGCAAATAAGAGAGCCAGCTCAGCACTTTTATACCAATTTTTACTGATAGATTCTCTGCCCTTTTTCTTTCAGAATTGAACATAATTTAACAAAATAGTACAAAGGTCAAAAAAGCCAAATGACTACGTAATCATTGTGATTGATTTTTTAAATTTTTGCAGGATAAATACCAATATCAACAAAAATCTCTGAAGAAAGAGATACACTAATAACTTACTATTAATGTAATGCTGTTTGCCTTAGAATCTATTTCTGTTTCACCTTTCATAAGGCTCAGTCGAATAATGAAGGTTTCCTGAACTTCAACTTCTTCATGAGGATAGATTTGTAGATTAATTGTTCTCAGACCTCCTTCTCCTTCTTCAAAATAGAATGATCCATTCACAGGATCACCAATGTCAGTATTCAGAGGAGACAAAATCTCTTCTGAATTGGGTCCCAAAATGTCCCAGTTAATCTGTGGAAGAGATCAGTTTCAGATTTAGAGGGGTGATATATTACAACAGCATTCCAAGGGGAGAAGTGACAGAGTATTTAAAAGTACTTAGCTGTGTTTAAATCTTTACTGTTAACACAGGATACAAAACAGTCATCATTAATTCTACGGGGCAAAATATAGAAGCCTTTGAAAAAGCAAACATGACAATTTATACATTTTTAGAGTTTATTAAATTTTAGATGTTAGTAACAGAAAAGAAACCAAGATTTCTTTAGCATTTAGCAAGAATCACACAGGCCAGTGTCTGTTTCTCTTCTGTTTCATGACCTATTTTGCAAAACTTCCCACATGAGTCCTTGTGATCAAAACCATTTTCCTTTGAAGTGTGATGTCAAGTCTAAAAATGGCAAATATATTTTATCATAAAAGTTTTTAATCCTTCAAATTATGAAGAAAAATATAAATCCTTCATATTTCTTCATCCTGATTAAAGCTACAGCATTTCTAACAATTCCCTCAAATCATATTGCTTTTAAGGAGGTCATATTCAGGACTTTACAAATATTATTTTGGTAAGTTAAGTGTTTTCCACTTTTTTCCAGTGACTTATAGAAAAAGTCAAAGACTGAGGCAATTTTTAAATGTGGAGGAGTTCATGGCTTTTAATGCAAATTTTCCAATTATTTGACAAGATTGTGAAAGGCCCACCATGTTTTATATTTATACCTTCACTTTATAAGTGGCCTGTATAAAAAATACTCTAGAAAAGTCACAGTAAGCAATTTCCTGAATTAAATTAAACTAGTAGTACTATATGAAGTTAACTATAATTTTGTTGGGATTAGGAGGTAGTTCAAAACTATGTACACCATACCATAATAAAAGAAGGCAAGCAGGAGGAGAAAGAGGATTTTAAAAGCAACATTTTCTGTTATACTGCAGCTATATGCGATTCATGTTTAATAAAAAACTGTAATTATCCTATTAGAAATCAGTCACTAAGAAAGCTGTCAAAACAAAATGCAGCCAAGTCACTGGAAAACTTTCAGTCTTGGACAGCAAGACCCACCTGTGCCTCCACCAACTGCCCAGTCCGCTCCAACACCAGGGACACTGTTGTGGTTGCATCAGGGTTGGGAAGAATAATTTGGCTTTGGTTGAGGAATCGTACCATGCCCTGGGGAGAGTCGCTTTTTGCAATGGTGACCTGGCTTACCAGGTGGAGCCCCAGGACTGCTCCACCAGTGGCTCCTGTCAGTTGGATTTCAAATTGCTCTGCAAATTCACTGCACAGAAAAGGAACATTCTCAGATATCTTAGAGATAAGAAAAAATATTAAAACTGTACTTAGTAATTCAGTCATACATCCAACTGGATCTGTTTAAAGGAATAAAGAAATCATGTCCATAGGTGCAATGTAGAAGATTGTTTCTATTTGCATAGAATGGTGATATGTGAAATAAAAATATTTCAGATATCACCATTCTGACATTCTATCATTATTTTGTTTTCTACTAGTGTTAAATTAAGCAAAGATACAGAAAAATACTTTATTCTTCATAGCAGTACTGTTGACACCAACATTTCTTATAATGTAATTAAAAACTGTATTTGATTGCATACTATTTAACAGGAACTATGACACTCTAATATAACATCTTCTTTTCTCCTCTTTAAGTGATTTTCTCTCTTAGGTGATATTTTAGCTCTACAAAAGTTTGTTTTTCAATTCCAGCTCTATACATGCATATTGTGTAGAATTTTTAGTGCATGCTAAAAATGACTTTATCAGAAGTAAATTGGTGAATAAATATCTGAAAATTTAATTACCTTTCTTCATCATTTATAATAGAGATATGAATAAAAGACTGGTTTTGTCCATGATAAAAAATTACAGTATTATTATGAACAACATAGTCAACACCATCAGGAAGTGCAGATATACTTCGAGAAAGAAAATCAGCTGTGACACTGCCATAAGTTCCATGCTTTCTCAAAACAGGAATCATGATTAATCCAGCATCCTCTTCCACTATAAAAATAATTGAGAAGAAGCTAGGTTATTTCAAAATTCATGCCATGGCCTTATCTTCTAAACTACTGTGAGAATTTAAGGTAAACTTACCCGTTAGAAGGACATACTGTGGATCAAATTCTATGACACCTTCAGCATTGTCATTTTTTGCAATAGTGACCCATACTGTGGAGATGTTTCCTATTATTGGAGGTTGATCCACCTGTAGGCCATTCTCTCTTACAGTAAAATCAAATCCACTTGCAAGAATATAAAAAACAAACAAACATAAAAATATATTTTAAATGTCTTGTGAAAATATAAAGATGTGTGTGTGACAATTTGTCAACTACTGCAAATAACTTCATTTTCTGAGAGTTGCTATGGAAGATTTTTTAGCACATTTTTCATATTATTATTTTTGCAAGAAAAGTAGTTTATTCCTAGAAATATGTATCTTTCATTTGTTCTTTCTCATTTCATGTTTTTGTTGAAATTTCTGGCAACTTGACAACTTGTATCTAATGTATGGATTTTAAGCTTTAATAAATCTTAATCAGAAACATCTTTATACTAATGTTAAAATAATTGGGTTTACCATACATCCATTTTCTATTATGAATATAATTATAGCTGTCTTATGAAATTTTACAGTAAAACAGATGAGATGTATATCAGTGACTTTATTCAGGGAGATCAGAATCCAAATATAGTGTGTTTGACTTGTTTGCTTTTCTGCTTGTAACAAATCAACTGGGAATTTTAACATTACCTTCCCTGGATTTCCACTTCAGTAATCATCAATGAAAAGTTTTCAGGAGCTTCAGGAATTTCATCATCATGTATTTCAATCAGAATAATTTTACTTTCCTCCTCTGGTTCAAATACCACTTCCCTTACTGTGGGAGTAAAATCCACTCCTTCCTCTGCAGTCCCATTTATTATCTGAAAGCAAAGACGCACTCTGCCATAGGATCCCCTGGAACGCACAACAGTGATGTTAACCTGAGGGAAAGAGAATATTTTCTTTTAAAAATGGCTTTGTTTTCTGTTACAGTTGCCTTTAGGAGATGTTCTAAAGGCACCTTTTCAATCATTCTGGCAGGTAACAACAATATGATTTATCAAGTACAGAGTACATGTAATTTAGCAGCCTCAGTCATTTTAGAGACTGATTTCTTTCTAAAGTTGAACATAATTCTAGCAACAATGCTGATATCTATTAGTAATTTTACATAAGAAAGAATTTTAATCCAATACCCATTTTTCATCTTCTGTTGTTTGCAACAGTGCATGGGCAAATGTAAACTCTCCATATGGATAATCACTGGCGACCATGGTAATATTTGCTGTGCTGCTAGATTCATTTATGAGTCCTCCATCACTGACTCTGGTTAGCTGAAACTGGTAGTAATGCTTCTCCTCAGGACAGTTGTCATCTACAGCCTATGAAAAAGAACCAACAACAGCTAAAAGGATTTAAACCATTTCCAGGAAGAGACATATAACTAATTTCTAGCCAAGATCCTAAGAAAATAAAAGGAAGTACTTGAAACAGCTAGTGGTATCAGATCTCTCATATACCTGTATAAGAACAACTGCTGCAGACTGCCTATCTCGCATGGTCAAGGTTCCCGATACCTCAATAAATTCTGTCTGATGAGGAGGTGTTATATTCCAATATATTATGATATCCCCAAAAATCCCTGGGCCACGTACCAGGCTGCAGGTAAGGACACAAACACAGATTTTATTTTTACCTTTAGTATTTAATATCTAATACAGAGATAGTATGTCATACTGTTGTGCATGGAGGAAATGTTATCAGCACTATGAAAGGTTGAGTTTTAGTGCACTTAATCACTATTAAGAACATGATATTCCCTCTTCAGGAACTTTCAGACCATCTCTGAATTCTCTTTTATTTCTCTGTGTTGGGAGGCATCTCAAGCTGTATTTTTACCAAGAGATCTTTCAAGTTTCTTTCCATGTGTAGCCCAAAGATGGGATCTGAAAACGGATTTCTCTTGGTTCTATTCTGCTTTTCCAGAGATAGATATGCAAAATGGAAGGAAAATTGGATGTCAGGGTAATGCCAGGGGCAATTTGATCTATAAGACAGATGCAGGATACTAGAACACTTTGAGATTTTCTGAGATAAGTTCTGTCTGCTACTTGTCTAAAACCATACTAGTAACATAATGCTTGGTGAAATAAGTCACAGTAAATATTTGTCTGCACATTCTGCACATAACATGAGCTTAAACTACTTCTTACACAAAGCATCATTTTTTCTTTTGGGTTTCTTGGGCCAGTACCAGAAGCTGTTCTATTGCTTCATATTTTTTGGAAGTGTCATAATCTTTTTTCCCAATGCTCTTAGAAGATTCTTCTAAGAACCTAAAACTCTTCATTCTGTTTTCAGTCAACTGAATGAAACAATTGCATCGTGTTTTCACCAAAAACCCCATTCCCATATTATTTATGCTAGAACATAGTAATTTTCTGAAATACTATTCAGGCACAAATTCTGAATCAAATTCTAGAAAAGACAAAGCAGCTTCAAATGTTACAATTCCTTACCCCTTTCCTTTGATTAAGATTGTCTTTCCCTTGGTGCATCAATGTTGCAAACAACTTTAAGACAGAGAGGAGTATCTAGACCTCCCCATTAATATTGAAAGGACGTATCTGTGGTATATTCTGCCCTTCCTTAAAACCAATCACCTAGTTTTTAAAACAGTTCTGATTATAAAAATTATGACAAAATGCAGTACTCAATAAATTCTTGCCAAATGCGGAGTCTCATAGCTTTTGAGTCTGGGCTGTCGTTCTTTCTTTATAAAAATGAGATATGTACCCACCTAATAAGAGCTGTTCCATTATAATTTCCTGAAGGTTCTCCAATCAAAATATGCTTGGATGAATGGGCTATCCCAACCACCCCAGAAGCTCCTTCATCTCCCATAATAATGATGGTTGCAACACCTATGAAGAGAACAGTCCTTCTCATGGTAAGTGAAAACTAAGCAATGAGCTACCTGTGGTAAATTTTGTGATGTAAGTGGTTAAACATCAGCTTCATAGAGGTCCTGTGGAACTCTCTTTGACTTCTTCAGACAAGGGACTTAGGGAAAAAGACTGACATTCAAAATTGTGACCAATTAGCTGCACACAAAATATTTAAGCTTTGCAGACTAAAATAATATGAACAGACTTAGAAAAGTTCTCATAGAGAATATCTAAAACCAGAAGATACTGAGTTAACTCTTTACCATTTAGAGGGGATATCTCTGCATCACCAGTAGAGACTAGCTGAATGGTAAATGTTTCATTCCCCTCCAGCAGACCATCTTGTATCGCATGTAAAATAATCAGCTTCTGGAACTCAGTCTGCATCACGTAAAGACCAGAAAGACATGGATATATTTTAAATTAAATTAACAAAATACAG
>VWYP01007234.1:27076-43999 GCA_013400435.1 Pycnonotus jocosus | reverse complement strand
CTGTTTTCAGGCAGCCCCAAAAAAGGCACCACAGGAGCCATCCCTGCCATGCCAGGTGGATCACTGGAGCTCCTGGCAAGGGATGCTCTCCTGTCTGTGTGCTCACAGCCCCCTGTGCTGGTGCTCCCTGCTCCTTTCTGGAGCAGAGAGAAAATCTGGCTCTGATCAGGAGCAAGAATGGGCCAGGTCATGGCAGCTCTGCCTGGCACCAGCTCAGGGCTCATCTCAGCCCTCCAATCATTTGGGATCTACCGTGTGCTTATATATTACTGTTGATTATATCTTAATGAATGGCAGTTGTCATGCACAGGGTAGCGAAAAACATTAATTAAATCCTTGCTAATTTTCACCACTCTGGCCCTGCAATGATAAAGTACTGCTACCTTGGTTATTTCTTCTTAATTGCCCCTGGCTTACAGGTGAATGCACAGTGGATTTACTGCACGTGTGCCTTTGCAAGCAGTGACTGGGGTTTATATGAGCTGAGTGGAACAAGTAAACTGTAACGTGTGCAAAAAAAGTTTTAAATTAAGGTAAGTTTAAGGGACTCCTCTGCTTTTTGAAAGCACCAGTTACAGCAGTGTTTAAATACACAGCAGATCTGTGCTTTCAGACAGTTCAGATGTAATTTTACCAGCCCTCTGAGAATTAATTTTGTGCCTTTCCATCTCTTCCATAGGTAATATATATATTCTCACTATGAAAATATTAGTTTGGGTTTTGATGGGTTTTGGTGGTTTTTTTGGTTCATGTCTTGCTAAATATTTTATGCCAGTAGCTTGCACTGAAAACAAAAAAACTGCAATACTGAGAAGAAAAAGAAGAAAAAGCTACTCCTGCTTTCTCTGTTCCAATCTGGAGAATAAAGGAGGAGCCTCAATCAAATGGATACATCCTTTGGTGTACATAACAGCCTGGCACTGGGTATGAGTTCTCTTCTGAGCTTTGTAAATGAAAGTCAGGAGTTCAGTGGAGTAATGTAAACTGCATCAGCTGGGGATTTATAAAGGGAATATATGGCCAAAGGATTCTCCTTCAGGGCTTCAGCTGCTCAGGAAATGTGCAGCCCTATGGAATACGGATAGAGGCATAGAAATGTTCAGAAACTCCCAAGTTTTGTTAAAATAGAAATGGAAAATACTTCAAGGGTAAGCTGAACTGTGTTTTTTTTTTTTTTTTACTGGATATTTCTGGAAGAATGGAATATAGTGACAAAATAAGCTCTATAATGATGACCATTAGAAAAGTGTGGATCAAATAGTTAAGCTGTTCTGCCATTGTTTACAAATCTCTGGCCTTCTTCTTTATTATCTGAATAAAACCTCTGCAATCCTGTAACCCAGGAATAAATCCCTGCCCATGGTAAGAAAGCTGAGGAAATCTCATTATTCTGAACATTTTTTAATTAGTTTGGATGGAGGGGAAAAAGCCAATTCAGGCAAAACAAGTATAGTTCTCAGCAGAACTTGTTCTGTGTTTTCTCTCACCTGACTTAAACCAGAGGTACATTTTGAAAATAAGCTTATATTAATTGGAGAATCTTCTAAAGTATGGGGTTTTCTGGGACTCAGATGGTTTGAAAAGGACAAGAGATGAGTCTGAAAAGTTAGTATGAAGAGATATTTTAGCACGTGGTTCATCCCACCTACCTCAGGCATGGGGCTGTGGTTGGAATGATCCTGCTCTCTTCCCTTGGCCTTGTGGTTGCTTTGTTTTCAAGCAATTCTTTAGGTTTAAGTACCTGTTCTGCTTCAATCTACCTCTGTTTTAAATCTACTTTTCTTTTAGCATTCACAGTCCAATTTATTTTGTATTCAGTTACCTGAAAACCTTGCTTGTGCCCATGAATAAAATAAATTTAAACAGAATCCAAGTTTTAAGTCTGCTTCCTGGCAGTTACTCACTACATTGACGGCAATGTAATTAATTACTCAGCTTCTTAAGAGACTTGTAATGCTGGATATCTTGATACAGCTGGACTGGAAAAGCAATATTTGAATTTCTGTTGTTGTTGCTGGATTTCTCGCCATAAAAAAAAAAACCCCATGCTACAATTATTTATACTGTTTAGCCACAGCTAGGGGGTGATTGCAGATCTGTGGATTTACAGATAGCAATCCTTTCATCACCCAGTTGTGTGTTTCATGAGCACAGGATTTGGAGGTTGTGATAGTTGCCATGGCACCCACATGTGTGCCAAGAAGATTGTTGGGAAAGGGTGATTTATGTTCACAACAAACTGAATTTTTTAAAAAAGTGATCAGAGGTGAGTGGCACATTTTAAGCTGAAATTGAATCTTTTTTTCTTTTTGGTGTGAGGCCAAAGTTGTGATGCTCCATGCCAAAAAAAAATGCTGATGTGGAGATGTAATGGCTTGGGCATGGATCTGGGGTGGAGTTTTAACACCCTTGCTCTGTTTCCTGCTCTGTTTCCTGCTCTGTTTCCTGCTCCCTGGCTCCAGAACACTCTCACAGAATGCCAATGCCACTGTCACTCCAGGTAAAATTTAACTGCACAAGGCATAAATGAAGATTTTTAACAGCTCTCCTCAATAATTCACAAAAATCCCTTTTTACTGGTGTGGCCACTGTCCCAGCAGCTACAAATTGCACTTTTGATTTCCATGTCGTCCCTGTGGCTGAGGCTGAGTGGCTTGGGAAGAGTCAGGGTTCATTTCCTGGAGAAGGATGGGCAGAGCCAGCTCTGCATCCTCAGCATGGCCCTTCCTGGGGCTGAGGGGAGGCAGCTGGAAGCGCTCCCAGCCCTGGCATTCCCTGCTGGAAGGAAGAGACTGGGATGTGCCAGCAGGGAGAGCTGAAACCCAAATCCAGGCTCAGAGGGAGCAGGGGGCCTCTTCGCTGCTTTAAAAAAAGAAAACTTTTCCTCTTGAAGTTTGCATTCCTTCTTCCTTCCAATTAAGGGAGGTGACTACTTAATTCCAGCTAATTAGGGAGTTTTTTAGCTCTATTCTCCACTGAACATGCCAGATCAGTGCCTTACCTTTGCTGTGAACTCTCATGGATTAATCATTCCTGTTGCACAGTTTAATTACTTTAGTTCAACACTTATTTACTTTTGACTTATAGTTGACTTTATGAGTGCCTTTCTTTGTATTGTGTGACTCTTTAAAGTGAAACTGATAATATTGTGATTTTTTTTTCCAGTAAAAATTCCAAAATACCTACAGGAAACTTTGCTATTATGTGGGTAAACTTGTTTTCTAAGAGATTATAAAATGAAAGGCTTAAAAAAATTTTATACATAGGCCAAAGGCTTTTGTACTCACAATTTTCTAATTTTTCTGAGTTGCTGATTCCAGTTCTAGTTAGTAGTTTTCCCCTTTTGTTTTCATGCTATTTGATCAGGATCTGTTCTCTGATCACCTGGAAGGACTTTCATTTTGAAAAGAGGCTTCTGCCTGTGAGGATTGAGATAAAAAGCCTCAAAACATGAATCCTGAAGATGCAAAAATCAAGAAGGCAGAGGTGAATGCAGCTCTATAAAATGTTGTCTTAGTGTTCTCAAGACATCATGCTTGATCTTTGGATTTCATTCCCTGCATGTCCTCTGGTTGCTCAGGTTTTTAAGCCATGCCAATTCTCGTGTGCCATTGAGTATCTTTGGTGCCAAACCAGGGCAAATATGGTGTAAAAATGCATTTTCCACAAAAAAAAAGAAAAAAAAAAAAAAAAGAGAGAGAGAGGGGCAGACATGAACCTCCTCTGTGCCTTGCTGTCCATCAGGGGAGTCAAAATTTGTGCTGTATTTCACTCTTAAATTTTTGCACCAACAGCTGGAGTGAGTTCTGTGCAGTTCCCTGTACCTGCCAGCCAGGCCAGGAAACCTGACCCTCTGTAAGAACACTTCAAATAATCATCTCCATACTTGACTGTACAGGAACATAAAATTGTGGTTTGATTATTCTTGCTGTGATTTGATTGTCTTTTACACAGGATTCTGTTTTCCATCTGGATTCCTACGGTGTTTTCCAGTGGAATGGTGAAAAGTTTAAGCCTCTGGCTGTAGCTAAAATATTCCCTGTACACTTTGCAAAGCAGTTGATTGTCCCTATGGCATTATAATGATGCAAAGTTTATTTTGTCTCTAATAAATATATTATCAGTCCTTCAATAATACAAGATTACTGTATATCCTTTTCTAATTTTAACTTGCTCTCTTTAGTTGTGAGGTGGAAAGGCTGGGGGTTTCTTTTCCCCCTTTTATTCAATTTCTTCTCTGCCTGCAACCATTTTCTCATTCAGTTTAACACTCACTCAATTTATGCAGTGTCCATCTCCTACCCTGCAGAGCAAGAATCTTCTGCTTAATAAGAAATACTTATTGGCACATAGCTTTGATTCATAAAGAGAATGTTTCCTTGAGAGAGTAATTGGTTTGGGATTTTTTTTTTCTGCTTACCAAAAGAGGCTTATCTAGTTCTTTTACAGAATCCTTAATATTGTTGTTTTTCTTCTTTGAATGTGAATAAGTGCTACAGTCTGGAGGAAAACTGACTCCTAGCTTATCTCTCTTTCTTGAAATCAAAAAAAAAATGCCTTTCAAAAAGTGTGAGTTATAACTCTGTTTTCAGACAAAAAAAAAAATCTATATTGTTGAGTCCTGTAAACAAGATGATCCCTGTGACTGCAAACTGTGTTGGTTCAAAGGCAACCGGGTCCCCTTGGCCCCTTGGAGAAAGAGTCAGCTTGGAACAACATCTAATAATGCAATAGAGTTATAGGTCAAATTTGTTGGGCTCACAGTGAGAAAATATTTTAAAGGCTGATGTGCTGATGGTCTGTCAATATTAGGAGTGAAGTGGGAATCAGGTAGACAAATCTAGTGGGTATTTGTCTAATTAGCAGTGACCTGTATTAAAGCAGAGCTCCCTGAATTAAATTAGTTATTGCTCATCTGGTACTAACTTTCTTTATGTCTGAGAATCTGGCAAATCTCATCTAGAATGCTAATTCTATCCTTCTGTCTTTTCCTCTGAGGTATCTTTTCATTTAATAATGAGTTCCTTGATTGTTTTTAAATTTAGAACAAAGCCCCCTTTTTTTGTGGGGGAGTATCTTTTAATTTCTGCACTGAAATATGTAAATAGTTTTTTCAAGGGAAAGCAGTAGGAGAAGTGGGGACTCTAAGTGGTGTCAGCTCTGTTGTCTTCAAACATAAGAAGAAAACACTGAGTAGCAAGGTAGCTACTGAAAACTTCTCTGTCCCAGAAGGTTTTAAAAGTTAATCTCCAGCATTTAGCATCCTCCTGTTTTAAACCTAAACCTCTTTTGGGGGGAGTTCTATGCTGCCACTGGCCATCCTTCTTCTCCCTCTCGGAGTTAAAAACTTCCCTTTGTTTTCTTAAATTTGAGTTTGCCTTGCACTGCTGACCACCCAAAGCTGGAGCAGCTTTGGGGTCAGCTTTAGAGAAAGCCGAGGAAGTGCAGGGTGGCTGTTGTTGCTCCTGTGAACTCTGCCAAGATGCCTTGATAAACTGGCAAAGAAATTAATATACAAGGGTAGAAGGGATTACAGATAGAGATAGAAGGATTAGGCTGTGCACTAGCAGAGAGACTTGCTGTAAAACTGTTGCTCCGGGCTTTTGTTTATTATTTGCAGAAATTCTATTTAAATGCAGATTAGATTTTCTACCTAGAAGTACAACTTGGTCTTTGTTTAGAAACTCCACAAAGAAGAATGAACACAGGGCTCTTGTTTTCATTTCTTGGTGAACTTTGACAGTCACGTTGCTTATCCTGTTATCTGGATTAGATATGCAAGCTCTGGATACGGGAGTTGGAGCAGTTTGTTTAGAGACCCGGGTTTAATTAATCAGTGTGAGATTACCAAATTGCCTTGGGATGAAAAACTGCTCCTGAGAAGTTGTAATTGGCTCCTGACTAAACAGAAGGGCCCAGCTCTGCCCTGGGTGTTTGGGAGGGAAAAAAGGCAAAGAAGAACAAATAAGCAGTGAATTAGACAAGTAGATTTTGTGACTTGAAATATTTTCATTTTGTATGCAGTTAATTTTTTTTTTTTGTATTCTGTTATCAATCTCCTTGTGAAGTGACATTTTGTCTTCCTTAGAAGTAAAAGTGAAATTAAAATAGTGCTTTAGCGATGCTGAGGGGTTTATGAAAAGTAGTCTGAAAAGTCTTACCTTTAAATAGACTCCTAAATACTCAAAAATTATCTTTTTGCACATTGCAAAAGAATATTTTTTTTCCATTAAAATATCAGTAATTTGTACCTAGGAAACATCCCAATCATTTCTCTTTTTTAAAAAAATTCTTTTCTCTTTCTTTTTTTTTTTTTTTCCATAAAAATATCAGTAAACTGTAGCTAAGGAAATATCCCAATCACTTCCCATGGGTTTATTTTTCTTCCTTTATCCATTCTTCTTGCATCTTGTCAGCACCTCTCCAGCAATCCTTACTGATCTGCTCAAAATTATGATAAATTGTTAATTAACATACCTAATACTTTTTGTTAATCATCTCATTTTTCTGTGCAAAAAAAAACCCCAAAACAACCCATATGTCATACTAAACCCACTGATTTCAAGAGATATTTTCATTTCTTCCTCCCCAGCATAAATGTGTGACTTATCCACCAAGTTTCAGGACAGAAAATGCACACAATGATTGGCATGAAATGTCTCTGGGATTCAGGTACAGAAGCAGAACCAAAATACATTTCAGGATTTGAGATTTTGACCCAATTTTGGGGTAGTTTGAATGGATAGTTTGAATTGTTCTATCTATCTATCCATTAATCCATATATATATATATATATACACATATACATATATATATGACTTTTTTTGTCTAATACATCAGATGGCAGCCAGATTTGGAAATCAAGAGTCTCCTCTCAGCTGATTTATTTCACTAGCCACAGAACATGTTCAGTAATTTTATATTGATCATTTAGAGTGGAAATAACGAGCCAATGTAACCCATTTAATGTGGTGTTATGGTCATGGTGAACCATTTGGCAAGGTAATATTTTAGTATTATCAGGTTCATAAAAGCTTGTCTTTTGAGAATATAATGGACATTTCTCCATGCATTATCCATCTTTGTTATGAAGTGGAGAAAATATGAAGATCAAGTCTTTGCATAAAGGAGCTGGATGAAACTCTTTGCCTCGTGCCATTTTAGGTGCCCTGTGCCTTTTTCACTCCTTTCTTTTTTTCTTTTTGATGGACAAGCCAAAGCAGTAACTAAAATGAAAAAGAAAAAAAAAATCTTCAGAAGGTAAAGAACCCTGGACCAATAATTCACAAGAAGTAACATATTCCTGAGAGCTCACACACTCCGTTTAAAGTATTACAGTTATTTAAAAATCTGAATTGATACAATTTTTTTCTGTGCTGCCCCTTCAGGGAGCCAGTTGTTTTCTTTCACCCATTTTTGATAAGATGATAGGCTGTGTATAAAATAAGTCAGAAGAAAAATGTATCTATGATGAGGAGCAATGCATGTCTGGTGAGTGACAGAATTTGCCATATATGTCAGAGGAGAAAGTTCTGAATCCCAGAGTCAGCAGTATAGGAATGTCACATCCTGGAATCATACAGAGCCAGTGGATGGACTGAAAGGTAATTATCAGAGCAGCTTCTTTTCCTTTAATGCATCATTTCACAGTCACTCACACTCTTAAGCTATATCTGATATTTATGCTCTTTTTCAAGAATAGCTTGTAGCACCCTATTAATTGACTGGGATACAGCAATTACCAGCTTTGATGTGAGTATGTGCTTCAATCTGTGTGCTCTGGCCAACCTTGTTTAAATACTTTTTTTTAATACTTATTTTCAATACTTACTTTCAATTTTTGGGACTTTTTAGTTACCATTTCAGGCTAGCAGGACCAGCAAAAGTTATGAGCTCCAACTTTAGTTGTGTTTTAGTTGCGAACATTTTGTAACAAGTATTTTGGGGTTGGTTTTTTTTGGGTTTTTTTTGTTTTGTTTTTTTGGGGTTTTTTTTGGTTTTTTTGGGGTTTTTTTTTTGTGCTGGAGACAGAAGCCTGCATTCAGGATGCTTACTGTGAGCCTGTGGAACTTCTGAAGCAACTGTATATAAGAAATCTTTGGACAAATGGCCTTTCTAGTGGGTACTTAGAGTCCAAATTAGAAAATCCAGTTTGCTGAACTGCCCTCTCGGGTGGCCAGCACCTTGTTACTTGTGAAGATGGAACCTTGTGATGAAAAGCCTGGTGTTAAAATCTGATGGACCAGAACTCCTTTGGAGTGCACCTTGCTTTCCCCACTTCCCTTTTCTCTTTCATGAAAGGGTAGATATTATATCTGCTTTTTTCCCCTTCTTTTCTCTGGAACAAGAGAATATGACCATTCACTTCAGAGCTCTTATTCTTCAAGTTGTCACAAGTCTAGGGGCCAAGTGCAAAGCTCTTTTGTTGGGAGCTGGATACCCCTTCTTCTTCTCCTGCTTTGGAGCTCTCCTCAAACCCATTTACACACTCTGCTACATAATTATATTGATCTAATCTCTGCTCTCAGGAAATGCCAAGCTCTAACCCATTTTTCTGTACTTCTTAGTTCCTCTGAAGGGTCTTTCTTATGAAAAGGGGTGCGACCTCATCCAGGGGGATTTGAGTAACATGGCTGTGGCTCCAGTGCTTGCACAGCAACCCAGCCCAGGTGCAGAGTCACTGCCCCAGGCTCCCTGTTGCTGTGGAGCCAAGAGAATTCTGAACTTTCCATTATCTCCATGAGAACCCTTTTATAAAATCACTTTCTCACAGGTGATGATGATGTTGGAACTAGAAAGGGAGAGCAGAGTAGATGCTCTCAAAAGTGTTTTCTGCTTTCTTCTGCATGTGTCCCGTTTCCCTTTTCCTCCTTATCTGCCTCTGCACTTGACTCATTCTCTAAGGACAGGAGTGCTTAGCAGGGAAACTGCAGCCTGTCTGCAGAGCTAAGGGAGAAAAGGGTACTGTGTTGGAGATTTGTGCACAAACGGGATGAGACTGCTCAAAAACATCCCTCAAACCTTTATTACAACATCAACGTCATAAAAAAGTTTAAGATGTTCCTTAAGCCTTTATTGTGGCATCAGCCTCATAGCAGGGTTTAGACAATTGAAAGATGGCAACAGCTCCCACCTGCCAGCAGCAGCCAAAGATCTCTTTGTCCCAGGGCATTTTAAAAGTTTTCCAGCCAATGGCACATTGCTAAAGCTCACAGACAATTGTTCTACCAATCACTGAAAGCACACACACAGCTGCTGCAAACAATGCTTGGATGCTTTCTATTAACAATAAACAATATTCCATTATTAACCTTCAAACCTTCTGCTATCTTGCTATGAAAATTTTTCTGCAGTTTTAAGATCTATCTTGACCAAACCAAGACTCAAGCTCTTGTTTCATGTTCTTGTTTGCTGCATTTATTGAAACTTTTTCTACTTTCAGGCTTTACTATTGCAGCTAATCCCAAGTTCTTCAGCTCTTTCTGTTTCTGGGACCTGTTTACACAGATTCTGAAAGTCTTCTTACTTGTAATATTTCCCACAGGTACAACCCATGACAAAAAGAGGCAGGGAAAAAAGGCTGCAAAGCAAATCATCCATCAGCCAGGGGTAACAACAGCACAGTTCTGAGAAACGCTGGTATAGGTGTGAATTTCTCACTGCATAAGGGCCAATCTATTTTAACTTACATAAAAATAATGAGATTTTACAGTGGGAACAGTTGTAACTATAGTCCAGTCTGTTTTAAAAATGAATTAAAGTTTGATTCCGAGAAGGGCTTTGAGAAATTTCTAGAATTGGTTTACCACGTAAAATTTTATGAAATCATTACATTTTATTACATTACAGTTAGTGCTAAATTTCAATATATATCTTTTGGAAAGTTTTGGCACTGTAAGAAATCATCAAAGCACATAAAAATTCTCTGCTTTTTAGAAGTTTATTAAAATAATGAGCTCTTCATCACGGGAAGACTGTTCAAAATGTATTCATATTTTTTTGATGTTTTATTTGGTTAGATCTAGTAATGACAATGAAAGACAGCTCTTTAATATTCCTATATTTTGTCATACATTTTGAAATGGGCAGCACAGCTCTTTGGTGGAGGGGCAAAACTGGGGTTTTGCTATTATGTTTCATCATCTGGGTTTCTTGGAGTGCCAAGGACATCATCCCTTTCTCCAACAGGGAAGCTTTGAGAACTTAATACAATGTAATATCCAGTGTTTAAGAGTGTAAAAGCTATCTCAAGCTTTTCTTTATTTCTGGATGCCCAGAAATAATGAAATAATGGAGAGGCTGCATAATTTTGCTCAATTTTTTAATTCCTCAGTTTACCAGATGCAAATAGCCTCAATGAATAAAATAATTCAGGTGGGATATTATTCATGTTCATGAAGCTTTTGACTGCGCTGTGAAAACAACAGAGTACATGAGGAAATTAATAAATCTGCATTCAGCACAAGGCTTTGAAAGTATTAATTAAAAAGGTGTATGGCCACATGCTGATTAGAGTAGATAAAGAGAAATATTGAATAACTACTTACTCTCTGAATTGGGCCCAAGGGTCCTGTGAGAAAAATAGTATATGATAATTTAATTAAAGTTTGCATCAAAACACATTTACACAAGGGAGCTGAATTAATATTGCAGAGTTTGCACTTTCTAACTCTCCAGTGAATTCTTGGGAAGTGTTGGATCCCTTTCTGTACAGAAGTTCTTCATTGGGACATCAGGTACTGATCAGACCCTTGGCATATTCACCTCACTGAAGGTCTTAGTTTCAAGGCATTCATAGAATAAATAAGTATTTGAATCAGAAAACAAACAAACAAACAAACAAACAAACAAACCAAATATTGATAGCAGCACATTTGGAAGCACAATTCAGTTTGGTTCTGAAATATGATAGAAGAAAGGGGAGAAAGTGAGCTGGGGTGTCATCCAGATTAGCTTACATATTTACAAACACTTGAGCACTGATATTTATCGTTATATCAGTATATAAGATCCTCTGTAAAATATCTAGGCAGAGCCGAGTGCGTTTTTTATTTCCTGGACAGGTCTGGACTACTCACTGGGTTTTTTCCCCCTCTTTTTCCCTGGAGAAATTTGGTTACTCAAGTCCTGACGCTGCATATTTACTCAGTGTAACAAGACCAGGAGCAGGGAAAGGGCTCTGGTGTGTACAGAATTAGGAGACAAGTACATGAAAGGATGGATAAATGGAGTTACAGTCTGAAAGAGAAGGGGCCATGTCTAGTCCACAGCAGCCACTGCTGTGGAGGAGGGGGAATTATCCCTGTGCTGAAGCTGGGGACAAAACAATAACTGGCTGAAATAATAATAGTTAGAATATTGACTATGATGCCATGATCAATTGCTTCATTTCAAGTGTTTCTGGGCTTTACAATAAATCTCCAAATCCCTGTTACAATCACAGTGGTGCCATGTTCATGACAGCATCTTTGTGCTTTCCAATTCCACTGGATAATGGACTTATAACTACAAAATGGATTTGATTTTTTTCTATTGTAACAGCACCTGAAACACGTTTTAAGTGCTGTTATATCCAGTCGCTTCTGTAATTCAGATAATACACAGAGAGGTACCAAGCGTGGTGTAACAGCAGTAGATCACCCCAAACCTCCTGTTACCACAGGGATGATGACAACAAATAGCAAATTAAATAAATTAGTGCTGCACTGAGCAGCACTGCAGCGAGGCCCTGTGCTGCATGGATGTGCTGATGAGCAGACTGTGGCCCCAGAGCTCTGAATTCTGAATTTTTGCAGAGCTCTGGATGTTCCTGTGCCCCTCTGTCCCCAGCTCTGGGTATGCAAACGAGCACCAGCAGAGCCTTAATGATTATTCCTGCCTCAGGGTAGAAGGTAAGAGAAAGCACCTGTGAGTGTGAAAATGAGAAAAGTACTCAATGTCAGGAACCTCCTTATTCGGGGAATTGGAGTCGAGGGTTTATTATTTGTTTGTTTCCTTCCCCACCCCCCCACCCCCCTCCAAGACTTTCATGTCCTTTTCTGCAGAAGTTCTGCAGCCACCTCAGTTTCATCTTCCAGCATTCCAACAGCCCAGTCGGTGGGAGGCTTTTTCCCAGCCATGATAAATTATTCTCTGTCAGAATCCAAATCTGCCTTTTCAAGTCTGATCATTTGTGATGAATTTATTCTGTTAACATGGGCTTGAATAGAAGCAATAGAGGATAATAAATTAACTTTGAGCATATTAATGACATCTCTAGACTATGGGTGAATTAAGGAATAAATAGATGAAATAGGTTCAATAACAGGCTGGTGAACACTTAGTCAGCAATTGACTGGTAGCTTTTCATTTAGGTCCTTTTATATCCTATGGTTAATTAAAAAACCAGAAAGATTTAGAGCAGCCCTTTGGAACACAGACTGAGTTCAAACTCCTCCTGCCATCCACAGGAACTGTAGGAAAGGTGGTTGTGAAATGCAGTTCCCTGAGGCTCAAGGAACATCAGCTTCAGAAACTCAGGTTTGGACCCTCTCAAAAAGAAATCTGTGCCAAAAGTGGTGACAGTTTTCTACATGGCATCTGCCAGAGCAGCACTTAACCCAGACTTAAAATACCCTTTCTGCAGAACTTATGAAAAAATAAACATAAATTATGGGATTTAGTGAGTATGCTATTATGACCTAGAGATTAAGTTAGTTCAAGAATTTTCACTCCCAGGAAGAACTGCTGGGATTTATTTGGTTACCTTCAATGTGTGTTTGCCTTGACCAGGATTTCAAAACTAATTTGAAACTCAGACTGTCAAAAGAGCTGGATGCTGGATGCTGAGCTTTAGTGACTTTGTAGAAATTGATTTTCTTAAATCTAAACCTAAGGGAGCCTATGTCCCATGCAGTAGAGAAATGGATCATTGAGGCTTATATACTAAAGGAAGTGATAAGTTCCTGACAAGTATGATAGCTAATTTTTAACCTTGTTAAATAATATATGTTAGGCTTTTATTAGCCTAGGCATATTCATGCCAAAGCTTATCAAACAGGACTGAACATTACATTTTTTTTGCAAAGAGAGCTATGGTTCAATGTATAAAAATATGATTATAAGTCAAAACTTGACACCTACTCTCTGAAATTTGAAGGTCAATAAATTTATATCTCTCCCCAGAATCCTTACATAGACACACATAGACAGTGTGTGGTTATGAGAAGGTGTTTATATAATTGAGTTTATAAAAGCATAACTTAAAAATCAACCAGTGTGTTTATTTCCATTTTAAAATATTTCCGTCTTTGAAGTAATTAAGTTTAATTTCATGAACAATTGGATACCTGGTGAAGTTTAACTTAATACTCCCCCAGTTTTCTATTCATTATGGTCCAAGTAATTATTATTGTTGTTAATAATAATAATAACAATAACCACTACCCTGTTTTCAAGCACCATAGTCCTCATGGTTGCAGCCACAGAACCTTTCCTGACAGCTGTTGCAAGGGGCTGACAAGATGCTGTCAGCAGCTGCTCACTTCCATTCTCTTGTCTGATCTTACTGACACTAAAATCTTCCAGAAAAATCACAGCTATCACTGTTTCCTAACAATGCCCTTTTAAAATTATCCATGGTAGGGGAAAATGTTCTGTAAAGGATTGTGTCAAGTGTTGATCAGGCCTAAATTATTCCCATCATTTGTCAATTGTCCAGGGGCTGATAAAATCATCTGTTTTAAAAAGAATCATATAAGTTTAGTAATGCTGCTCGCTAAAATTCCACTATTTTTATATTTTAATTGAAAATTACTCTGGAGAACACACACACACGCATATATATAATATATATATATTTATATGTTTTATATAGATGTGTATAAATATCCTGTCAGCCAACCTCCTTAATGCCCAAAAAAACTTCTTAATAGTTGGAGAAGGCTCATGTGAGTGAGATAAGGAACTTCTAATCAAACAGCAAAACTTCAGTGGAGAACCTGGTAACAAGAGAATGTTAAAGAGCTGGTAACTGGGACAGCATTGCCTCAGCAGGATGCTGCCCAAATTTCTGAAGGTGTCAGCAATGGTTCTAAAGGCCCAATTAGGAAGTTGGAGCCATCTCAGTCAGTGGTTTTGAACACTCAGGAAAGCGATGGGAACTGTAGTTTTCAGGAATCCTTTTTTCTTGTTCAAATGTCTGCTGGGAATAAGGGTTCTGAGCTGATGTGCAAAGATTGCTCCAAATCACTCGGAGCCACACTCTGATGCCTGACTGGAGCACAATGAAGTTTGGATTATGCTGGTTTAAATTATCACCCATTTGAAGTCATTTTCTTTATAAAACAAGATTAAAATGACTGTAATTCAAAACATTTTACCTCAAATTGATGTGAAAATTGTAGTGTTCATATTATTTCCATTTTTCAATTTGACAAAACATTTCACTCCACATACAAGCCTTTCTCTGTTGTCACTATCTTAAACAGTGAAAATATGAATTTTACTCTGTGCACTTTACTCTTTCCTGATGTGTCTTATTTTTTAACATTACTTATTTAAGTTTTTGAAAGCATGTCTTTCTTTTGTTGTACTACCTGGGGAAAATATAAGCAGATTTAAGAAGCTTGCTTTCCTCCTTTCTAATCCACACAATAACAATTTATAACTTCATATTGCTAAATTTGTTCTCTGGTCTTCCTACATGACTGATGGCTAGATAAGTGCTGATGAATAAGCAAAGCAAAGAAGAAATTGCAATTCTAGGCTGATGGAGTTGAAACTCAGAATATTTGCCTGAAACTTCCTTTCGTTTGCTTGCGTATTGATGCCACTGTAGAAATTTCTCTGCGTGAATTTTCCTCAGAGTTTCATGGCTCTGAATAGAATCATGCAGGGAAAGAATAGTCTTTTCCTCAAAAAATTTATTTCATAGACAGAGAGTATTATCAGTAATACTTTTTAAAAATCCAGTACATTCTGAGTAACTTACTTGAGTTATCCATGAAAAAGGGCATTTGTTTCATCTAAGAGAGAGTTCTTCTTTCAGAGTTCTTGAGGAAGCAAAGAACAGAACAACATTGAAAAACACTGGAAAATTAAGTGACTTGCAGAAGTCCTTGTCTAAACTATTGCCAGTGAGATTTATAACTGCAAAGTTCCTGGCCTAAAAATACAATTGCATTTATTTTTAAGTCACACTGCGCTCAACCATAAGTGCAACAGAATGCCAAATCTTATCACTTAAAGTAATAGCAAGGCACATGTCAGCTATCAGACCCTCAAAGTCTGCAAAAGAGCAGCTTTTGTGTGTTCAATCTGCAAAGGATAATTCATTCCTTACTAGGGGGTATGATTTCAAGAGCTGAAAGCTTTAACTAGTGCATATGTATAGGGTAGATTCAAAGTGATTATGGAAATGTCACCGCAGGACAATGCATTATTAGTAGGCCCTCATATGTTGTATGCTGTCCCCTTATGTTTGCTGATAATTAAAAAGCAGATTGGGATGTCATGGTGAGAATGAGTGCAAAATGTCCCTTTTATCATTTGCAATAAATATGAAATAGTGGTCTTGCTGTATCCTTCAGTGATTGTTCTATTTACGTTGGTGACAAATGACATCTTTCTCCTTGTAATGCGCCTGCAGGGTTAAATGACTTTATTATTATTAATGAGTCATTGTTCCAGCTGCCCAGAAATACAGGGAGTAGGAAACATAAGAGATTTAGACCTAAGTAATTACAAATGTAATTATTACCTTTCAAATTTCATTTTTACAGCAATCACAGGGCTGTTAATCAAACATGGCCCCTTCCGTGCGATCACACTTTTTGGAGCCTTTGTCAAAGGGATGAGCAGCTCCGTGGGCCCGCTGAGGGTAGTCGGTGGCAGATTTGACAAAGCGGTCTTGACAGAAAACCGCTGTGAAAAATTGGGTGGAAGCTGTTGTGTAGCCATGGAGGAGGCTGTGGTTGAGAGGGTTTTCCAAGAGGAAAAGCCCTCCTGAGCTGCAGCCGTATGGAGCAGAGTGTCCTCTCGGGGAGGACGCGAGGAGCGGGAGGGGAACCCCGGCACACTGCGGAGAGGGGGAAGATTCACTGCTCCAGCCTGCCCTTCCTCAGGGTTGTTGGGTGTCATGAAAGGATCTAAAAAAACAAAACAAAAAAAAAACCAAACAAAAAAAACCCCCACCAAAACCACAACAGAGCCACACGCTGCTTTTCCTGGTTTAGGGCAAATCTGGGAGAAAAGCCCCCAAATGTTTTCCCTCTGGGGAGCAAACCCAAACAGCCGCTCCGCCAACCGGTCTGGGAGAAAACCTCATCAGAGAAAAATGGAAAAAAATATTTATTTAACAAACAAAGTGCCCACAAGCACAAAGAATGAACAATATGAAACAATAAACCCTTTCATTGCTGTGGAACGAGCTGCTAAATGGATACAGTCCGTGCCGTGGGTGGCTCAGCTCAGTCAGTCCCTCCACAGCCCCAGGCCCCGCCGGGCCGCGGGTGCCGCTCCCGGGGCTCCTCTGGCCTTTCAGCCCAGAGCAGGGTTAAACAGCCCCGAGAAAAAGGGAAAAAACAGCCCAGAGAGCTTCTCTGCCCCAGCTAGCTAAAGTAACTAAAAGCACAGGAGGTGTCTGTCCCACAGCCTGTCCGTGCTGCTGACACCGTCAGGGCACAGGGATGTGCAGGAGTCGGGCAGAGTTAAAACAAACCCCGCGCTGCTTCTGTCTCTGCTCTGCTCTCAGAACAGTCTGAAAGGTACGGAACTGAACAGACAGCACGAACACAACAGATAACTGGGGATACAACATCACAGAGTCACCCCAGGACCCCGCTTTAGGGGAATTAAAAACCATAGCCTCTTAGCCTGAAATATTTAATATTCGTTTAATATTATTAAACTAATTAATATTATTAATTTAATAATATCCTAAT